>OX465536.1:14069993-14279993 GCA_950022985.1 Udea ferrugalis
CTACAATCTTCGTGCCTACAATAATTTTCCATACGCTTATTCTGTTACCTATTTACTTCGCATATACATATTATCATAGTGTTTTAAATTCTATCCTTCTAAGTATAACTTTTAAGCACATATAATGGCAGAGGGAAAACTTTCACAGTTGATTAAGAAGAGAGGCACGCTTAAATGTAAACTTACTGGCTTTGCCAATTACATCAATATCCTTAAAGATAGCACAGCTGTTAATACTCCCGCTGTTTTCAACGAGCTTAAATCGCGTTTCGAAAAAATGGAGGCTTTATATGAGTCCTTTGATACGCTTCAGGGAGAGATTGAGGAGTTGGCTGATGATCCTGACGAGAGATACCAGGAGCGGGACGCGTTCGAGAACCAGTACTTCGTCACGATTGGCATCGCGAAGGCACTGTGCGACGCGTCTTCTGCGGCTTCTCTCGGCGTGTCAACGCATAGTGGTGGTGCGGTAAGCTCTCTTGATGCAGATACACGGAGACACAACAATTTCGTAAGATTGCCTAAAATTGAATTACCTTCCTTTAGTGGTGACTATCAGCAGTGGCTTGAATTTCGCGATACTTTCATTTCTCTTGTTCATTCCAACCATAGCATTGATAACGTTAACAAGTTCCACTACCTACGCGCTTGTTTACAGGGTAGTGCTGCCTTAGTTATTAAGAGCTTGGACTTTAAGGCTGATAATTACGCTTCTGCTTGGGAATTGTTGTGTAAAAGATATGATAATAAGCGCTTACTTGTTAATAATCATGTGCAATCTCTTTTCAACATTAACGCCATACAAAAAGAGTCAAGTAGGGCCTTGCGTTACATAGTCGATGTAACATACAAAAATCTACGAGCTTTGGCAACTCTAGACCAACCCACAGAGCATTGGGATACTTTAATAATTTTTATGATGGCCTCTAAGCTGGACAACATCACCAACAGAGAATGGGAGGAATATCGTAATAATCGTAGTGAACCACCTACTTTAGACATTTTTATGACATTTTTAACAAACAGGGCTGATCTTCTTGAAACGTTGGAAGAGGCGAGAAACAACAAAGGTAAAATTGAACCAAATACTACACAAAGGCCTAAGAGTTTCATTGTAACTTCGAATAAACCCAAAATGCATTCGTGCCCACTGTGTCATAAAGACCATCAATTGTTTTCATGCGATTCATTTCGTAAACTGTCAGTTGAGACACGCGCACACAAGGCCAAAGAATTAAAAGTTTGTCTGAATTGTCTCAGGTCAGGTCACCCCGAGTCTCTTTGCAAATTGACTCACTGCAAATATTGCAACTTAAAACACAACACTCTTTTGCATGTTGACCCACCTCAGCAGTCTGCTTCATATGATAGTGTTGTACTTTCAGCAGAGCATTCAAGGGTCAATTCTAATGCAACCAATATATTACTGTCCACAGCTATGGTCAAGGTGATTGACAGCCATGGGAATCCGCATCCAGCTAGAGTCTTGCTGGACAACGGTAGCACCGGCAACTTTATAACACAAGACCTCTGTGGCAGGCTAAACCTGCGTACACATGTAGCAAATTCAAGGGTAACGGGCATAAATAATCAAATATCCAACAGCTCTCAGTCTTGCTCTCTTACATTGGAGTCTTACAATGGCGGCTATAGGATGGACATTGACTGCTTCGTTTTACCACAAATAACATCCTTAATACCCAACACATACATAGACATACACGACTTACATATACCGTCTGGAGTTTGCTTAGCTGATCCAAAGTTCAACGTTCCGTCAACCATTAACATCTTAGTAGGTGCGGACGTCTTTTGGAATGTGATTGGCACAAATCGAATCCAGTTAGGAAAAAATAAACCGGTCTTATTTGAAACTAAACTTGGGTGGTTAGTTTCAGGTGCCATATGCCAGCCGCGTTCGTATAATCAAGTGTGCATGTTTAGCCACAATTTACAAAGTCAATCTGATTTAACTAGGTTTTGGGAACTAGACTCTATTCCATCTCAGCATAAGTTAACTCCTGATGAGCATGCTTGTGAAAAATTTTTTTTAGAAAGCACTAGGAGGGATGATGATGGTCGCTTTATAGTTGCCATGCCTTTCAAAGAATCACCCGACGTTTTAGGCGATTCTTTCTTCATCGCTAGGCGTAGGTTCCTTTCTCTTGAAACTCGCTTAGAAAAGGACACTCACATGAAACAATTATACACACAATTCATGAGAGAGTATTTAGAACTCGGTCACATGACCGAAGCATCAAGTAAAGAAAGCAAAAAATGCTACCTTCCGCATCATGGAGTGTACAGAGAGAATAGCTCTACCACTAAATTACGCGTAGTATTCGATGCATCTGCCAAAACGTCATCAGGTAAGTCACTTAATGACATCCAGCGTATTGGTCCCACAATTCAAGATGACATAATAGCAATTTTATTACGTTTTCGACAGCACCAATTTGCATTCTCAGCAGATGTCGAAAAAATGTACCGACAAATAAACATCGAGCAAAAACAACGGCCGCTCCAATGCATTCTGTGGAGGTTCGATCCCTCTCACCCTCTTAAGACTTACACACTTAACACTGTGACGTATGGAACAGCATCAGCTCCATACTTAGCCATCAGGTGTTTGTCTCAATTAGGTTATGACTCACCAGACCCAGAAGTTAAGCGTGCCATCTGTCATGGTATGTACGTCGACGATTTTTTGTCAGGGATGGACCAAATTGAAGATGCTATTGACCTTTGCAAAGACGTCAGTGGTACATTAGAGTCAGCGAGGTTTCGACTCCGAAAATGGCATTCGAATAGCGAGCAGATTTTAAGTGCTATGTCTTGTCATAATGATGTGTCAGATAATGTTAATCTTAGTGCAAAAGAAGCTTCAAAAACATTAGGTCTTCATTGGGCATGCTCATCTGATACACTCACATTTTCCATACATATTGACCCCACGGATAACGTCAATAAGCGTCAAATATTATCCACAATTTCCCAGGTGTTCGACCCACTAGGGCTCATTTCTCCATGCATAGTTGAAGCAAAAATTATGATACAACAATTGTGGATTCTAAAATGCTCATGGGACGAAGACGTACCTGTGGATATAAAAAATCAATTCATAGAATTTGCAACTTCACTATTAAGTTTAAATAATTTAAAAATTCCCAGATGCATTAAAATGTACCCATCTACTGATACACAGATACACATATTCACGGATGCATCTGAGAAGGCCTACGGTGCCTGTGCGTACGTAAGAAGCGTGGATAGGGACGGGACAGTCTGTGTCCGCCTGTTAGCATCCAAGAGTAAAGTAGCACCCATCAAAACAGCCACCATACCACGTTTGGAACTTTGTGGGGCACTGATGGGAGCAAGACTGTGTGCAAAGGTTATTTCGTCGGTTACCTTTGAATACAGCTCGTGTACATGCTGGACTGACTCGATGATTGTGTTAGGTTGGCTTTCTTCATCTCCTAATCAACTTCAATCTTTTATTCGCCATCGAGTGATTGAAATTCAAGATAATTCTTTTAATTGGCAATATGTACCCACTAAGCAAAATCCCGCAGACTTGGTTTCGCGTGGAATACGTGCAGAATCAATCAATGACTGTGCATTATGGTGGTCGGGTCCTTCATTTTTAAAACTAGACCCTTGTGAATGGCCTGAGAAGCCTAATCAAAACAAAATTCAAAATAATAATTTGCCAGAAATGATCAAACATGTACATCTAATAAATAATGATAATAATCAACTTAAAGAACCTAACTTAATTTCTAACCTTATTCTAAACACATCTAGTTTCAATAAATTAAAACGCATTCTAGCGTATATTTTCAGATTTATTCATAATTGTAGAAATAATATAAAACTGAAGGGGCATTTGTCACTCTCCGAGTTAAATGCCGCCAAAACTCAACTAATTCTTACTTCACAAGAAGAGTCGTTTCCTATAGAGCGTCAATTACTTATAAACAATGATAAATTACCTTTTAAAAATCGACTTTTATCATTGTCACCATTCATGGACTCTGACAAACTCATCAGAGTGGGGGGCAGGCTTAGTGATTCTCACTACGATTACAACGTTAAGCATCCCATTCTTCTATGTAGTAAACATCGCCTTAGCCAGTTGATATTTGACATGTTGCATAAAACTTACTTTCACTCAG
The DNA here is from genome assembly GCA_950022985.1 of Udea ferrugalis. Classification (NCBI taxonomy): domain Eukaryota; kingdom Metazoa; phylum Arthropoda; class Insecta; order Lepidoptera; family Crambidae; genus Udea; species Udea ferrugalis. Next base: position 14,074,172 of record OX465536.1, read on the forward strand.
GTCCCCAACTACTTTTAGCCACAGCACGACATAATTATTGGCCTATGGGAGGAACAAGACTTGCAAAACGAACAGTACGCTCATGTGTTAAATGTTGCCGCTTTAAAGGCGAAACAATCCAACCCATAATGGGCAACCTACCGAGCAACCGACTTCATTTAGAATTTCCTTTCCTTGAGACTGGCGTTGATTATGCTGGGCCAGTGCTGATAGCCAACCGTAAGGGAAGAGGGTGCAAAATGATTAAGTCTTATATTTGTGTCTTTGTGTGTTTAGCCACGAAGGCGTTGCATCTGGAGCTTGTCTCAAACCTAACCAAAGAAGCCTTCATTGCTGCTCTTAATAGATTTATAGCACGCCGAGGGAAGCCGCAGAACGTGTTCTCTGACAACGGGACCACCTTCGTAGGTACATTCAACGAGTTGTCGAGACTCCTCAGGGAACCCTCATTTTCTTCCAGTCTCGTAGACGAAGGTATCAATTTTTCATTTATTCCTGCTTATACACCTCATTTTGGCGGCCTCTGGGAATCAGCAGTAAAATCTATCAAACACCATCTTCGACGAGTGTTAGAATTGACCCATTTAGATTTTGAGGAAATGGCTACGCTTCTGATACAGATTGAAGCTATTCTAAATTCCCGTCCTATCACTCCTATTTCCAATGATCCTTCCGATCTTTCTTGCCTCACTCCTGCTCACTTCCTAATTGGACGATCGATCACTTCTTTGCCTTGTCCGCAACTCCTTGACAAGCGAATCTCGTCACTGCAAAGATTTCAGCGGGTTGAAGCGCTGAAACAACATTTTTGGTCCAGATTTAACCACGAATATGTTTTATGGCTGCAGGGGAAGACCAAATGGCACGGGTCAAGGGGAGAGCTGAAGGAAGGAGCTCTAGTCCTGATAAAGGACAAGGGATCTCCACCACTGATGTGGCCACTAGGCCGCATCCTCCGCGTCTTGCCGGGCAGAGACGGCATAGCGCGGGTCGCCGACATCAAGACCAAGAGGGGCATCATACGTCGGGCATTCAACACCATATGCCCCCTGCCAATGTCTATTGAAGAAGACTCTTCAAGGCGGGGAGTATAGTGGATGCAGCACTAGCCGCGGGCGGCCGCGGCGCGGGTCGCGGGCGCGCGGGAGGAGGCACGGGTTCCTCGCGACACACATCAACTAGATCTCAGCTTGCGCACACGTCCATTATTGTCGGTCTAATTTCTGTACTTCAATACAGCACCTTTTAATACAGTCCACTCTTTAATTCCTACCATTAGTCCCAGTAGAGATTACAGCCTATAATACGGGAACAGTAAGACTCATACCTGTGAGGCGGCTTCTGGAAAAATGAGTTCATCGCAAAGAGGACTCTTTGAGGGACCTCTTTTTCCAGAAACTCGGCCAGCCTCTGCCCTCTCGGGTTCCAACGTCCATACCCAAATTGCCCCACTTTCGACTCACAATCGCCCCTCCTGCCCAGTTTTGCGTTAAAATCCCCCATAACAACACTGAAATGAGTCTTAGAGGCATGCATGGCTGTACTAATGTCCTCATACATAGCCTCTACCACTTCATCTGAATGTGTCGAGGTCGGCGCGTATACCTGTATGACCTTCAGCGAATATCTCGTCACCGTCGTGTCAAAATTAAATAACTGACACATTTACCGAAATTCACTTTATGACATTTTTGAATATTGGAAAGTGTGGTCTACATTTCAGTCTTTAGCCCGTTGCGATATGTATAATACTCGCTTAGATATCTTCGTTTTAGTAAACCTATTGACCATATATTACAACAAGGTTTGTACTAGAATTTCCGTGGAACAATTGAATAACTGGTGAATAAATTAAATAAATACATAATAAGGGCCACTACAATAAAAACAAAGTCAATAAGATACTTTGTTGAATTCTGCCACAACTCACTCCAAAACATTGTTACAAAATTTAGTTGTGGCAAAATTGAATAAACGCGCTTGTTTAATTTTTCATTATAAAAATGATACTTAAACATAATTTTGAGATTGATAAGTGTGCTTAGTCAGTTTTTTCTGTTAAAAGTCGTGAATAAAAATCAAGCTTAAATTGAGCAAAATAAATAGGTAATCCAAAAACAACAAAATTGTAACATGTATCTGAATCCAACCTCTGACAATCAACTTCAGATTACACCCAAAACAAATATTCAAATATGAAAATTCAAATAAATCAAGATGACTATTCCGATTCAACATCTAGCTCATTGACGTCAAGTTGAGCTGATGATGAAGGCAAACTTTTACGACGATACGATGCATGTAGTTCACGATTTAGGCCATATTCAGTAATTGCAGCAGCAGGTATACTTCTTGTTTGTAGACTAGGCTTGTTTAACGTATCTATGGATAATAATGCGGAAATTGATTTTCAAAACGTAAGCATTTGATTCTCAACCAAGCGTGGCGATTCCTGGCTACGGGGGCGGTTATGGTAACCGCGGAGCAGGAGGTGCTAGGAATCCCCGGGTAAGATCCAACTGCCACCATTGACGACTCGACCTGGCAACATTTAACTCGCGCACTCTGAGGCTCGAAAAATTGATAAGTTACCTACATTGGGATATTATTGGGTTATCTGAAGTCCGAAGAGAGAGGGGAGGGGAGGGAGGACTCGATAAGCCTGCAATCCGGTAACTTACTATACCACGGAGAGGGCGACCAACAGTCCCTAAGTGGTGTTGGGTTCATCTTCACGAGTGTGTCAACAACGTGATCACTATCGGAAGTGTTTCGAGCAAGGTAGCGTAGGTACCGTAGCGTAGGTACCTGATACTCAAAAAATCGAAACGACATTCGCTGAATATCATTCAGGTCTACGCTCCGACTTCGAAACACGACGATGTCACGGTGGAGGCTATGTATCTCATCGATTTCTAAAGCCATGCATAGCCATAAAACCCACTACACAGTTGTGAGGGGGGATTTCAATGCGAAGTTGGGGCAACTTGGATTTAGGCAACGGAACAATAGTGGCCAGATTATTGCTGGCCGACTTCATGGAGAAGGAGAACCTCTTTATGATGAACTCTTTCTTCAAGAAGCCCGTAAACCGCAAATGGACCTGGATCAGTCCGGACGGTAGGGTCAAAAACGAGATCAATTTTATCACGACGAAGAAACATATATTCAATGATGTCGCTGTGATCAACGCTGTTAAGACAGGAAGCGATCACCGCATGGTCAGAGGCACATTGAATATCGACGTTTAAGGGAGCGCGACTGATGACATCCACGCTCCGACCTATAGCCGCTAAGATTCGCAAACCCGAGTGCTTTCAGCTTCAAACCCGCTTCGAAGCTCTTGAAAACAGCAACGATGTGGATGTATACCAAAACGCAACCATGTCCTTTCGATTACAGAACCAGAAATCGAAACCAATCCAACTACAGCGAGGCGTGAGACAAGGAGACGCTATTTCTCCGAAATTGTTCACAGCTAATGATATTTTCATGCTTCTGGACTGGAAAGGATGCGGCATTAACATCAATGGTGAGTACCTAACACACTTGCGATTTGCCGATAATGTATTTCTTATAGCTGAGACCTTGGAAGACCTGAACATAATGCTCGAAGATCTCGGTAATGCTTCTTAAAGGAAAGAATCTTCGAGCATGTTGGGACACCTGGGACAGGCAGTCCAGTTAGGTTAGTCCAACTTCGAGAAAGAGATTTCTCGTCAAATTCAGCTCAGATGGGCAGCGTTCGGGAACCTCCGGCATATATTCGCATCCGAAATACCTAATTGTCTCAAGACGAAAGTTTTTGACCAGGGTGTGTTGCCAGTAATGACATATGGAAGTGAGACGTGGTCGTTCACTATGGGTCTCATAAGAAGGCTCAAGGTCACCCAGTGAGCAATGGAGAGAGCGATGCTGGGAATTTCCCTGCTTAAACGAATCAGAAATGATGGGATCCGCGGGAGAACTAAGACAACCGACATCACTCCAAGGATTGCATTCTTAAAGTGGGCGGTATACATAGCTAGGAGAACCGATGGCCGTTGGGGCAGAAACGTTGTGGAATGGCGACCGCGTACCGGACGACGTTCCGTAGGCAGGCCCTCCACAAGGTGGACCTACGATCTGGTCAAGGTCGCGGGAAGCCGCTGGATGCGGACAGCGCAGGACTGATCGTTGTGGAGATCCTTGGTGGAGGCCTATGCCAGCAGTGGGCGTCGTTCGGCTGACATGATTACAGTTTTTTTCACCAAAATTGCATAAATAAATGGATGAAACAAAACGAATAAATCAAAAATTAGGTCAGTAAAAGTGAAGCAAAATTAAATAAGCCCTCTTATTCACTGGAAATATTCGTATAAGTTACTTCTTGGGTGTGGCAAAACTTGTTAAGTGACATACAAAAACTTGATAACTGCAACTTAGTTGTAAAAAAAGTGTGTGGCAAAACTAAATAATTACTTTTTTATTTTTCTATTTAAAACAGTGAAAAGTATCATCATGGCAGACTACTTAAATTATGAAAGTAAACCTGCTGTATAACATATCGAAAGATCCACAGTAAATTTTCTTCACCTTAAAAAGTTATTGCCATTTTTATGGAAAAAAAACACAAAAACGTGAATATCTCAGAGTTTTGGTTTTGTCAGTTATTTAATTTTGACACGACGGTGACGATCTTTTCGATATTCTGAGTATAAGGTATACCACCCTGCTCGACACACTTTCGATGGTAACAATGTTGTTTATAAGGGACCTTCGAACGAGGAACCCGACACCACCTTGGGACTTTTGGTCACCTTCCCGGTAGTACAGCAGGTTACCCTACTTCAGGGTTATCGAGTCCTCACCCTCTCTACGGACTTCAGATAACCCGATGATGTCCCAGTGTAACCCACTGACTTCTTCCTCCAATTCGATGATTTTCTGTTCTGTCCTGAGCGTGCGTACGTTGTGTGTTACCAGGGCCAGTTTCTGTTGGGGGTGGCAGCTCGAACCGATCCGGGGATTCTTAGCACCCCCTCACAGGAAGCCGCCTCACAGGAAGTGGACCTGGATAAGCCCCGACGGTTCAACGAGAAATGAGAGATGAGACTTCATCATGACGACAAAGAGACGCATATTCAATGATGTCTCAGTGATCAACAGACGAATTTGAACGTCAGACTGGAACGAACTCGACTGATGAAGTCTACGCTCCGACCTACTCGCGCCCATATCGAAAACCCCGAGAGCTTTCAACTTGAGTTGGCTAATCGTTTCGCCTGTCTGGATACTTGCGTTACAGCGGGCGAGATGAGTACCGTATTTGTGGAAGCTGTCCATGCGGTTGGGTCCAAGTTTTATAAGCCTGGCCGTCAGAACAAACCGCAGAAACTTTCAACCCACACCCTCGACCTTATGGCTGAGCGTCGGTCTCTGCCCCTGCAGACCCCCGAAGATGCTATGAACTGTCGACTGCTCAATAGACGTATCGGGAAGTCCTTGCGACACGACATCCGTGTCTTTAATACGAATAGTGTTAAAGAGACGATCGAACGGAACAAAGGTTCCAAAGTGTTCGCAAGCGACAAGTCTATTGGGCGCAGTCGATTGTCAAAGCTGAAGACGGAGGACGGCAGTGTGGCGTCGACGCAAGAAGCAGTATTGAGGGAGGTCGAGAGATTCTACGGGCAGCTTTACACGTCTGTCGCGGAATCCGCTACCAGTACGGCCAAAGATCCCAGAGCCAAACTAACCCGACACTACACCGAAGACATCCCGGACATCAGCCTCTATGAGATTAGGATGGCTCTCAAACAGCTCAAGAACAACAAGGCGCCGGGCGATGACGGAATTACCGCTGAGCTTCTGAAGGCAGGCGGAAGGCCGGTTCTCAGAGTACTTCAGAGGCTGTTTAATTCCGTGTTGTTCGAGGGCACTACAAAAGGCATGGAACAGAAGCGAGGTGGTACTGTTCTTCAAAAAAGGAGATAACACCCTGCTGAAGAACTACAGGCCCATTTCGCTTCTGAGTCATGTCTACAAGCTGTTTTCGAGGGTCATCACGAACCGTCTCTCTCGCAGGTTTGATGACTTTCAGCCACCCGAACAAGCCGGATTCCGAAAAGGGTTTAGTACCATAGACCACATCCATACGCTGCGGCAGATTATACAGAAGTCTGAGGAGTATAATCTGCCACTTTGCTTAGCGTTTGTGGACTATGAGAAAGCCTTCGATTCGGTCGAGACTTGGGCAGTGTTGCAGTCTCTCCAGCGTTGCCACATTGACTATCGGTACATCGAAGTGTTGAAGTGCTTATACGCAAACGCCACCATGTCTGTCCGAGTACAGGAGCAAAGCACGAGGGCAATTCCTTTGCAGAGGGGCGTAAGACAGGGAGACGTTATCTCTCCGAAACTGTTTACGGCCGCATTGGAAGACGCCTTCAAGCTCCTGGAATGGCAAGGACTCGGCATCAACATAAATGGCGAGCGTATAACTCACCTTCGGTTTGCCGACGATATAGTGGTCATGGCCGAGTCGCTTGAAGAGCTCGGCAGCATGCTCGAGAACCTCAATCGAGTCTCTCAACAAGTGGGCCTAAAGATGAACTTTGACAAGACGAAGGTCATGTCAAACGCCCTTGTTATGCCCAATCCAATATTTGTTAGAAGCTCGGTTCTCGAAGTTGTCGACGAGTACGTCTACCTAGGACAAGTTGTCCAAGTAGGCAGGTCCAACTTCGAGAGAGAGGTAAATCGCCGAATCCAACTCGGCTGGGCAGCATTCGGGAAATTACGTGATGTTTTCTCTTCAAACATACCACAGTGCCTGAAGACGAAGGTATATAAACAGTGTGTGTTACCAGTGATTACGTATGGATCGGAAACGTGGTCTCTCACTATGGGCCTCATAAGAAGGCTCACGGTCACTCAACGTGCTATGGAAAGGGCAATGCTCGGCGTCTCGCTACGAGATCGAATCAGGAATGAGGAGATTCGTAGAAGGACAGGAGTCGCCGACGTGGCCCAGCGGGTAAGCAGGTTGAAGTGGCAGTGGGCGGGGCACATAGTGCGTAGAACTCATGGCCGCTGGGGCCGAAAGGTTCTGGACTGGAGACCATTCGAGGCCAAGCGCAGAGTGGGGCGCCCACCCGCAAGGTGGACCGACAACTTGATAAAAGTCGCGGGCTCCCGGTGGATGCAGGCCGCACGCAACCGGGCGCTCTGGAAATCAATGGGGGAGGCCTATGTTCAGCAGTGGACTTCTTGCGGCTGATAATGATGAATACTCATACATACGAGTAGATGTAGGTTTCTAAACTAATGCCTGAATGCTTCACTTACCTTTGTTTTAAGGCGCGTCTCGATTAGGCGAACAGTGAGCGGCTGACTATTTGATTCCACTTTGCCTTCCTATTCATTCTAAAGATGGAGTGAGTGTCACACACGCAGTTTGCGACGTTTCGTAGGCCGATTCATTCGGTGAGCGAATGGTTGGCGCCGACAGCGTAGTAGGTATATTCACAACGCCGAGTTAGTGATCGATACCTACGCCGCTCAGAGTCAGCCGGCGGACAGTCAGCCGCTCACTGTTTGCCTAAACGGGACGCTTCCAAAAGTCAAATTGCGTTATTTATTAGGCGTATGACATATCCTACGAAAATTATATGCGTAAGTTTGTATGCGTGAATGGATGTATGTGCCGTGTTGCTCTTTCACGTACAAACTGGATGGATTTTAGTGAAACTTTACTTTTTATTTTAATGATACTGAATAAACATATTTTCATTTCATTTCATTTCATTTACCATAATTATTATTACCATAATTTATTATTCATCTGGCTAGGACATAGGCTACAATTTATAAAACAATTTATATTAAAAAAAAACAAAAGTCGACGCAGACGAAGTCGCGGGTAGCCACTAGTGACATCAAAATAATTTAATCTACCTACCTACGTACATAGGCAGTTTATGTTATGTTATATGCATTTATAAAAAAGGAGACCAATGCTCAGCAGTGTAACGTAGGTCTCACTTCATAGTGGCGCGAACCATACGCCAACAATCGGGCTTAGTGCGGATTGTTGGAGGGGTGTAAGCTTAGTGCTCACTTTACCTTCAAAGACAGATTTATCAAGCCACCCTAAGGCCTCTGACTAGGCTTAACGATTGACATCTAGTGACGTCAGCCAGGACCAACCGCTTAACGTGCCTTACGAAGCACCATAGATGCCTGAAAAAGACATCATTAAATTTCGGTCGGGTGGTCACCCATCCCATTTCCGACCCGGCGTGTGTTGCTTCACAGCAGCGTTCGTTACCGATCCACTGTCACAACTGCGCCAAGAGCACCTCCAATCCTTTTTAAAGACTCGTTCGCACCACGGAAAGGTGTCCTCACGCCTTAAGTCCACTGGTGGGCTGACTCACCCGACTCTTATATAATAATATTATTATAGTTGCATTTAGAAACCACTTTAATTTGTACTTACTTTTTTTTAAACTACCTTCTTAGTTTTAAATAATGCATGCAGTGTTTACCTAAATTAGGTATATTGTACTTTTTAGACTTAAGATGTATGTGTGTATTTTCATTGTATATTACTGTACAATTGTTGGTAAACCAATAAATAAATAAATAAGTATAATCGGCGAGGAAATCCTGCTTGCGCTTCAGCCTAGTGTAATGTTGCCATCCTTACTGCACAAGCACGGAGTTTAAATTGACAGTTAGTTTCATACGACAAACCGTCTCGAACGCTGATGACCATACGTTGCATGTCGCACGCTAGCGGTTGTTAATATCTCGCATGAGGACTTATTATTGTTATTTACCATGGCAACGTGTGATATTCGCAATTTTTTTTTGATAAATCTCGTATGGCATTAAGATGTCGTATGCCCGAGAGTGGTTTCCATGGCAAACACCCTTGTTTGTCGCACGCTAGCCCTCACATGCGAGATATTAAATTAGCTTAAATTAATTAACTCTCACGTTACCATGGTAACGTCTGTTATCCGCCATTTTGTTTGTTAAATGTCGAAGGTGTTAAAATGTCGAATGCCCGAGAATTAGGCCCCAGATGAGATGTTTTTTAGATGTTTTTAACAGATGTTTTTAATGACTTTTCAGAGAAAATGTCGGTACAATATAACATGGTCTATTGCTATTTTCCTGATTTAGATAGGAGAAACATTGTTTTTGTATTGTCTAGATTAGACTTGAACCTTCCTCTTCCTCATTTCGTGTAACTAGCAATATTGCTCACCTGTAAGGCGTCCTCCTGCAGCGGGAAGTCATCATAGTCCCTGGCTCCGAGCGGCGGCGCGCGCAGCAAGGCTCGAGCGGTCGCTACACTCTCGCGCACTCGGTTGGCGCGGGTCACTAGCTCTGCCGCGCGGAGCTCCACGCCGTCCTGCTAGTGCCCACATCTGTTCCAAGTGTAAACAGCAATGTAGCTCACCTGTAAGGCGTCCTCCTGCAGCGGGAAGTCATCATAGTCCCTGGCTCCGAGCGGCGGCGCGCGCAGCAAGGCTCGAGCCGAAGCAACGCTCTCGCGCACTCGGTTGGCGCGGGTCACTAGCTCTGCCGCGCGGAGCTCCACGCCGTCCTGATAATACAAATGGGGTTAGGCTCAGATAGAGGTCGGGACAAGTCAGTGGTACATGCGAGTCGAGATGAAAATGTGACTACTTTCTTTGGTAAGGGTAAAATATTGAAAGATATGTAATATGTGGTTTATTGAAACAAAAACTAAGGTTGTTGCTCTGTAAAGAGAAATTTATTTTTTAGGAACATCACAAATCATATTTGAAAATACAACTTATTTAAACACTTACGGTACAAATATTACTAACCTGTAAAGAGAAACAACATTAAAAGCTATTGCTTCAAATATTAGTCTTTTACAATCGTAACTTAAATTATTTCTGATAATCAGAGTCGCTAGCGTTTTAATTGTTCAAAACCAGAGAGAATCTTTTCATAGATGATTTCCATAATAACATAGAGGAAAAAGTGCTGCCACCACAGATAGTACTTTGACGTATGTTTTATAAATAATGTGCGCGTGATTCAAATTAAATGGAGTGTAAAAGAGCTTCATTTACAGATATACTGTAGCTCAGAGGTCACCAACTTTATTAGACCCTAGATTCACTGTTTACTCAATGTGTGATCTACTAATGACATCTTAAAATTGTGGACAAAATTAATAAGGGTAATAATGTAGTGAGTTTTGGGACTAAACACCAAATTCAAAAACATTCATCAACGCTAAGCACGCGCTCAAGCTCATGCTGTATAGGGCTAATAATGTAGTGAGTTTTGGGACTAAACGCCAAATTCAAAAACATTCATCAACGCTAAGCACGCGCTCAAGCTCATGCTGTCACGTAAAGGGACAATATAACTGAAAGGGACAGCTTAACTTCTTAGTGATGCTCAACCTTGATTTGCGATAGTGAATTCAGGGGCTAATCTCAAAGTGAATAAATTTTTCTGACGTGATTGCGTGAGAAAAAGTTATATACGAAAACAAATATGAGTTTTAAATGGGTAGGTGGACACACTTTTTGCAACCCGATTTGTAAGCAAACTTTTAATATCGTGAACCGTCAAATCGCACGCATCATTCTACAGTCCCACTAATCTTAGAGATCAGACACCTTTCGACAGCCAGTGTCATGGGAAATTGGACTTAAATCATGAGCTGTGGCTTGACTTTTGAGCCTGACTGAACACTTGAACCCGTTAAGCATTGCTTAACGTATAATTTGCAATGACACTGGCAGTAAGTATAAGGTACTGTGCGTTCAACATGAATACTGACCGGTTTCTGGTTGTTCTCCCTGTCCCGTGCCTCCTGCGCGCGCCCCCAGGCGGCCAACGCTTCAGCAAGCCCCCTCTCGTCGAAGGCCACCTTCTGCCCCCTGAGCTCCCTGGCCAGCGCCGCCGCCGTCTCCGCTGACCCCTCCAACTGTACCAACTGATCCGCGTCCAGCGAGGACAAGTCCGCCGAACCCTTGCGGATCTCCTCCACTAGCTTGGATAGCTCCTTGATGTCGTCTTCCGCTTTCATCGCGAGGTTGCGTTTTGTTTCGATCTCGGACATCACTACTGACCATTTGTTGCGTAGCTTGTCCTGGGAAGCAAATATATAAGATATTCCACGTTACAAATTGGGCGTTAAATTACATTGCGTTACGATTAAGACATCATGATGATTATTTGTCAAGTTGACATCATATCACTTGACTACATCTTTACGGCAGTTTAAGATGGGATCATTGTCATTTCTGCATTATTTACCTATGGTGGAGTGGTGATAAATGGTTCGTAAAAAAGACAAATGTTAAATTTAATGTCCCGAATTTAGGTCGAAATACTTAAGTCGAACTAAACAATGTTTTTGGATTCTTTATTGAATTACAGCTATGGAACTGCGTGTAGCGTTAGCAGTTGTAAAATCGAAAAATGTTTGCTTATCTGTCTGTTTTAAAAATACAATACAAGAATAAAGCAGGTTGATAAAGTTATAAATACAAATTCTGCTAACGACACAGAAACACAACGTTGAAATAGTTTGTAATAGACATAGTCAGTGTCTCCCCACCTGGTAGTGCGTCTGTATGTAGTCTGCGAGCAGCGGGTCGTGTTTGTGCTTGTCGTAGACCAGCGAGTCGCCGCGGGAGATCAGCTCCGCCGCGTCCGGGGCGATGCAGCCCAGCTGGTTCTTCAGGATCTGAGGAGACAGGGCCAATGAGACAACATCCAGTAATGAACAAGCCTTTACGTGCCAACACTTCATCACATCACAGAGAATCACATTATTACTTTTCAATTTTTATGTTGTGACTTGTCATACGTGCTTTATAATAAGTTTACATGAATAAAGAACATTTTTACTTTTACTTTACTTTACTATCATTTGGTAAGAGCTATACGCTACTATAGTCTGTACCAGCATCAACAATGATAAAAAAGAAGTTCATACTTTGATTTCAAGTTGTTTCTTAGAATACTATGCATTTTTTACTTTACATAATAACGCTTTTTTTGTCAGAAACTACGTAAAATTGCTAGTGTATGCTCTTTAGTTTAGACTTATTGGTGTGATCTAAAGTATTTAGTGTGTATGTGTGAGTATGCTCTGGTATAAACCAACGTTTAAAGCATGTATGTGCGAGTCTAGGTGTGTGTGGGGTTACTGTCTCGGTTTTCTTCACTTAGGTAGGTTGTTGAGAAGATGCCCTTCTCTCGAAAGGTGCTATGTGGAAGGTTTCAAGAAAAGTCTGACCGTGCAGTGTCGTCAGTTTCTGACGTCGGTGACTAGGTGCAGTATCCTCGTGTGTGTTTGTCTGTCTTTGCGTGTGTAGGTACCTCTAGCCGCTTGCCGGGGTCGCGCTCGGCGCTCGCGGCGAGCAGCGTGACGAGCATGACGTCCATGCGGCGGTACATGGCGAGCGCGGCCTGTGTGTGTGTGCGTGTGTACCTCTAGCCGCTTGCCGGGGTCGCGCTCGGCGCTCGCGGCGAGCAGCGTGACGAGCATGACGTCCATGCGGCGGTACATGGCGAGCGCGCGCCGAGCCCACGCGCACACGGCCGCGTCGGCGCCGCTGCCGAAGCGCAGGCGCAGGGTAGACTCGGCCGAGGAGCGGTCGTACTCTTGAGATGATTCCACTGGCGGCGGGGTCTCCTGGACGAAAGAAAGTCAATGTCACAAGCTTCCATAAAAGATTCCATAATCATAGTATTAACAGGGAAGCTCGAATGAAACCCCATTCAAACTTTATAGACGATCTAATCAAAACAAATTAACACAAGGCGCGGGACAATCTCAGATCACTTGTCAAAAGTCCTGTCAAAGACTATCTGACATCTGAGATAACAGATTGCATCCAAAATAAGTAAAGGTCGCACACACAGATTCGGTACACATTGATTAAGAAACTACCTATATCTAACAATAGGTAAACAAGTGTGAGCTACAAATTCACAAACTTCAATCAAAATAAGGCTCGCGTTTAATTTAAATAATCTAAATACAATTGACATTTATGAATTCGGAGTTAGAATTCCAAATTTCCTTTCCAATTGACCTTTTGAACCGGGCCGCCCTGGAAATCTATGGGGGAGGCCTATGTTCAGCAGTGGACGTCTGCTGCTGATGATGATAATCGCAAAAGTCAAATATACTTTGCAATTGACCTAAGCCTATCGCACAAAATAAGAAAAATCAGAAACCTCTAAAGCTGCCTGTTATTTTTCGATTCTTTTTTTTTGATTAGGTTATGACAATGTTAAATGGAAATCTACCTTTTTTAACTAAATTGACAGCTGCAGCAATGTTAAACTTCAGCCCATTAAAGTAAATCATAGTAGTAGTAGATCGTTCACCTCTAGTAAAAAACCATAATTTCGTAAAGCTATGCAAATCAGAAATTGAATTAAAACTACAACAAATCATGGTAATTGTAACTGCTTGTATAGTCCTGTAACTGTGCCAAATAACCTACAACTCACATCATAATCGTCAGTCCTCTGGTACTTCTCGCTGACGGGCGTGATGACGTCAAACCTGGGCGAGGGAGGCGGCGTGACGTCAGCGTTTTCGCGCGCGGCCAGCTTGTGCGACACGCCGACCACCTGCGCCGTGCGTACAGGCGTTGAGGTGCACAGGGGGGCACCCGGCTCGCTGCCCGACTGCAACCATAGCGCAGGGATCAACATTCGTTAGTGGACACTTCTGTAAGAGCGCTTATTATAGAAATTCAGCTGGCAATTTGTCATTATGACATGTTTGATGAATACTAAACCTGAAAAACCAACCTCGTAACCTGAATGACGCTTTACAGGTAAGAAACCTGTTATTCTGAGATAAACCTAAATCATAATCGTATTGATTGAGAATAACTGATTAAGTGCCGACCAAAATGGAATTCCGCGGCATGTTGCCACGAAACCGTATTGTTCCAAGGTCGATTTAATAATTCAGCTCAGATTCCGAAATCGATAAGTCTCTTGAATTATTTAAAGACAAATTGCGAGCCAAACCAACTTTGTCTTGGTTCAAACTACTAAATATGATCATACCTACAAACTAGCCTTATTCAAAGTTTACCTGGGGAGGTTCTTCTACTTCCGAATATATGACCTCTTCCTCGTTCGGGATAGAAGCAGCGCTACCACTCTCTGACGCTACTGAGTTGTCCGGCGTTTGATCGCCGTCGCCGGTGGTTTCGTTCGGCAGAGCGACATCCTCTAAGATAAGGTACTCATTGGCTTCATCCTCGCGCAAATTGTGAATTTCAACCTCTTCTTCGAGAGGAGAGATTTGGACCTCATTCTCGAGAGGAGAAATCTGGACCTCATCCATCGGCGTCGAGGGAGGCGTACGCGTCGAGAAGTCGCAATCGTTCCGCTTCTCGACGGCGGGAATCAAATCGGGCACATTGGCGTCGTCGGACATCTTTCGCTTGAGGACGCCGAGCGTCGGCCGCATTCGTTGCTCTAATTTGCGCACTTCGACAACGAACGTCTTCGGTTCGGTGCCTAGATCTACAGACGGACGGCGTTCCTCGGCCGGTTCGGCGTCGGTTTCGACGACTTCGACGGCGTCAGCGCGCTGCGGCACGAACTCCACCGCCGTCTCCGTGGACGCCGCCTCCGGCTCCGGCGAGCTCACCGTCGCCTTCACTATCTCGTGCTCCTTGACCGCGACCACGTGGCACGGGTCCGCCTTCGGCTTGTCGTTCAGCATCGGCTGAGTCGGCTCGAGTTTGCTCTTCGATATTTGCGTGAATAAGTCGCTGTCGTGGAGGAGGTTGAAGGTGCTGCTGTCCTTCTTGGGCGTGGAGGGCGTGGAGGGGAGGGAGCGCGGCTCTATGGAGTCGAAGGAGATGGCGGGGCTGGTGGAGCGGCGCGGGCGCTCGAGGGACCCCCCGCGGCTGCGCGAGCCCCCCTCCTGGAGGTCGCGGCGGATCGGCGCGGGGGAACGCAGTGCGAGAGGGATGCGAGACCTCTTCAGCTCTCGCTCCGGCTCCGGCTCCGGCGCGTCACTCCCGCTCTCGAGCCGGCGTTTGATCGTATCCGTCACCTTCTCGTACTCTACGGGCTCGGCCGCCTGCAAGAAACCCGCCGCTTTAGCCGCTTAGCGTCCACTCGGTTATGTACAGTGTTAGTCCACTCCGGTTAATGTGTGAGTCTCGCGCCGTCCCGATGGTGATGAAGCGTGTCGTGAATGCGATTGCGTTGATGAGTTTATGCCGTGACAGTGAGCGGCGACACACGGACACACCGACACCAGTTCCATATTTACATTTAGCTCCATGATATTTACAGTCGAATGTACAGCGCGTGTCTCGTGACACGTTTGTGTGTGAGTTGGTCTGTACATGCCGTCTCCAGTACGTCGGGAGATCAGGGAGGGTCTCAGAGTCTCGGTCGTTAAGGTTTGGATTACTTTGACACACAGTTTAGATTACTTTGTTATGAACACTGAACACATCGTCGAGACGGATCACTCGTCTAGTACTAAACTACGTGCACAAATAAACAGTGAGGACTAAACGATAAGCGTCGACGTCTCACGGCGTTGTGTCGCGGTGAGCGGTCGATAACAATGATTTCAAGCTTAGGCACAGTATGATACTTGCGCAAAGGTATTGCATTCCGAAAATCGCCGACCGCAAATATACATTTAAATATCTTATTTTCGGATTCAACAGAAATGACGAAAAATATAGTGATACGCGATAGTATTTTTTTCGGATCATTATTTTTTCTCGCCAAACAATAACTCATACTTGCACTATTTTAACTTTAGCTATTATTTCGATGATTTCTAATGTCAACCGATATTTAAATTAGTGATTATCATCAAAGTCATTGTTAAAGTTAAATGCCGCAAGACATTATTGAATAACTATTGAAATAATTTCCGTTGTTAGCGATTTTCGAAATGCAAACCTTCTTTTCTTACACCACAGCTGACGCCAGCTCAAGACAATGATTGTGAATGATATAGATATATTAAATTCCCATAATATGCATCAAATATCAGCATCTTGAGTGACACGATACAAAAGCGGGGTGTACTTTAAAAATAATCATATCCTATTGAGGTTTCAATTAATGTCCACTATCTAATCAATGTTACATAGCTGTCAAAATTAAAACGCTCTCAAAAAGAATATAATAAGTAGTGAATAAGCTCTTATAGATAAATGAAGCGCCCTTATATCGTAGCTTAAATTAATGAAATTATTTTTCATAATGAATTTAACTTTTATTGAATCTGAAGATCGATAGAGAAACAGGTCATAAATAATATTATATTCATCGCTTTTATTTTTGAATAAAATCTGTGAATATGTTTCTTTGAACTTTTACATAAAAATCGCCCAAATCACCATTGCAAAAGTGCCGAAATATCGGAAATTATTAATATATATATCGATTTGAACGATTTTAAATCTGTGAAATGCGTAGGCATTTCACAGTCTTAATTTTTACTTAAAATGTCTGAAATGTGTATTTTTGATAACACCCACCCAGTAAGTTATATTTATTTGAACTTACACGGTCACTTACATAAAAATCGTCCAAATCTCCATTGCAAGAGCGCCGAAATATCGGAAATTATTCATTTACAAGGTACATAGTGGTACATCCCGATTTGAACGATTTTAAATCTGTAAAATGCCTACCTTGAAACGTCTGAAACCTATATTTTTTGACAACATCTCATCCAACAACAAAAGCAACTCTACAAGCATAAATACTCACGCTCAGCTTGTTCAGCAGTCGTTCGTAGGTAGCTTTTAACGCGGCGTCATCGGTCGCGTCCAGCTCGGCCGCGCGACTGCGAAGGTCTCTCTCTAACTGAGAGAGACGGCTAGCGGGCGGTGGCGTGGAGCGGGATAACTCGGAATCCGCTTCGGTTATCAACCTGCGAAGGAAGTCTTCTTTAACGTACACACAGGCAAAGAGGCTGTATGATTCGTACGTTAAATTAGATTATACTTAGTTGTCACTGTCAAAATTGGCTTCCACCGCAGAACACATTCTCGCCTCATAGAATATTTACAGAAACCGAATGGCTTCATCAAGTCACCCGTCTATTTAGGAGGTGGGCCTCTCGCTCTGCGTTTGCCATCTATCAGTCTTACCATTACTAACCCCAACCATTTTATAAAGCTGCAGTTTCAAAACAAAATAACAACATCACGATACATACGCTCACGACTATGTACGTGGATTGTTGGCGTCGTCATGGTGAACGGAATGTTCAGGAGCTCACATTCCGACTATCGATTTCGAACCCAACGTGGCAATTGGCGAGCCTACTGCCGTTATCTGGGTTGCTTGGATTTTAAACTGTGTTTACCATCACCAGAGAGTTAGCTGCAAACTATACAATGAACACTCAGTAGGTGTTCCGGCCAGACTTGAACCACTAGTTTACGACGTTCTTCGGTTTGCTCTCGGTTTGTTAAACAAATACCCCCTTACTCATAATAACTTAAACAGCTCTTCAACAACATTTTAACTTCTATACCGCTTTGTCACTGTCATTCTTGTTGCTGCCACCATTTGTGAGTAAGTGACATAACACGTCAATTGCTTTAACTATGCTTGCGTTGCGTTCGTTTTTATGAATAAGGTGGATAGGATATAACCTTCTGAGTGTATCTCCAGAGCCGCCGGCACGGCGCTTGACGGAGTCCCATTGAGCATTGATAGCTTCCACTTGCTCCTTGAGGTCCTGAATATGTGGCGGGTCACACAGGGTGGTGAAGTGCTGGTAGTTGGCGTTCAGCCGGTCACGGGTGGCTTCCAGCCGGGATAGCTCCAGCTCGAGGGCCTGCGGGAAACGATGAGGGAAATCGAATTACGTATTTTTAGAAATCATTCAATTTCAATTCTTTATTGCATACCAAGTGTTACATTAAGATGTATAATAATCATTTTCCAGAATAAGCTTTTATTGCAATATTGTCGGAACTAGAGGTGTGTTCTTTTCCAGGTTTCAGGCGGAGTGAAATGTTTTGTTTGATGCGTGTAAACGCTTACAGTCCAACTAGTCGAAGAAATACATTTTGAAAGCTACAACTGTCATTGGAAATTAAACTCTATGCAATGCAAGGGTTTTAATGTTCTTTGAGCTCAGAAGGCTTCTGAGCATGAATAGTATTTCTATGGTAATTGAAGTACAATTTCCAATGTCACTGATATCTGTCAAAATGTATTTCTTAGATCAGTGGACTGTAGATATTCTTGAGTTCCATAACACAATTGAAAACCTTGGAATCATAGCAATGTTTGTCACATACTCGTCTTTTAACCAATTTATTAATTAGTAGTGTAGTTGTTTCCTTGCTGTCTGTGTACGATGCACTGCACATCACTCTACTCATTTCCGGTTAGTCCTCCTTGCTCTATTGCAAAAACATTTGACAAGAGCGAGAGGAAAAACGGAAATAGGGTAACCTGGTGTGCTGTGGAGTGTACCTGCGGGGGGGTGGTGGCCAGCGCGTCCAGGCGCGGCGCCAGCTCGGCCAGGTCCGTCTGCAGGGAGCGCGCCGCCAGCAGGGCGCCTTCCAAGCGGGTCTTGGCGTCCGTCACTTGCGCGCCCAGTCTGGAATACATCATGCGTCACTTAAATACCCTGATTGATAAGATGGTATGTAGATCTAACTCTAAAAGCTAATTGTCTTTAAAAGAAACCTTTGGGGAAGTGAGGAACAGATTGTGGAGTTCCTCATCCACCATAGAAAAGGGAGGATCCTCCGACGAGACGGGTTTTATGTCTGGTGGGCTGGTGGGTTTGTTGTCGGGTTTTTTCTATCTATGCGCAATCGCTCCGAAAACTTTGATAGCGCGTTTCAGGATTGTACTTGTAGTTCCTATGTGGCGAGATAGATGTCGCTACAAACCTAACGTTTACTGCTAACGTGCTAGCCCGACTGACTAGTAGAGCTAGCACAAACTGCTGACGTTTTAGCTGCTGTAATTGCAGCGGCTTATCTCAATGAATATTCTAAATGAGATATTCTAATGCACAATGTACTCTCTCTTTCATGACCTTCCTATGACGCGATGGGACGACAGATCTACATGACCGGTAAAATTCATCGTATCACCGTAAAGTTTTGTTGGTAAAAATGCGTTTGTTGGAAAGTATAAATAAAATAGCAATATTCCCCACTGTCCCAACATTTTGCATGTAACTTTCCCTTTAACTTTAGTATTTACTCATTAGCTTAGTGGAGCTTTTTTTGATACTTCTTACAACGCCATTTATCTGGCACATATTTGTTTTTTTTTCCTCTATAGTTACTTGTTGTCCTGAAATAATAAACGTTTTTATTTCTGTTACCTGTTGTAGAGTTCCTTGAGAGTGTCGATGCGCCTTGAGAAGTCAGCGGGCGCGGGCACGTCGCCGGTCTCCACGGCGCGCCGGCCGCTCTTTATTATAGACTCCACCTCCGACTTGATCTCGCTCAGAGTGCGGTAGAATTTCTGCAATCGGAGTACACATTGCTTAAGAACAAGAGCTATCGGTTAGGTGTATTTTGGACATTTGTACTGCAGCGAACTTTTGCGATAAACCCCACTTCAAAATAACCTGGAAATAAAATCGTAATACGAAAAAATTCGCTTTTCAGAAGAGTTTTGCACGAAAGAATGGGAAACCTACACTTTGTTCCTTTACAGTTAATACCGTAGAGATAAAAAAGAAATGCTCTCATCTTGAATTAAATGCTTTTGATAAGTGAACTAATTTTGTGTCTCGTGGGAACCGAACAAATTTGTACAGATTAATGAACGAAACTGCTTGTAATTGATAGTGTAATAAAGTAAAGTAAAGTAAAAGTAAAGTAAAAATATTCTTTATTCATGTAAACTTATTAAAAAGCACTTATGACAAGTCACAACATAAAAATTGAAAAGTAATAATGTGATTCTACCACCGGTTCGGAGGTGTTGATTCTACCGAGAAGAAACCGGCAAGAAACTCGGTAGTTACTCTTTTTTAATCTTGTTTGTTTACAATAATTGCGATAACAGAGTAACAACAGTAAAGTCAAAAATGCCTTGCCTTGCCTTATTGTAATGGCTTATTACAATAAGGCAAGGTCGTGCCGAATAATGCCATATGCAAACAGACGTCTGCACCGTAAAATGCAATTAATGGCAATGTCATTGACTAACTTCGAAATCTTAATATTGACTCATAACTTACTAGCCATCTGTAGAGCGAGATAGTGATCACTAACAAAATATAAACCGAGTCCCAACTCATTTCGAAACACTGCTCTGGAAATTTTGTCACTTTATATTTGCTTTACAACTCCTTATTTGTTATATTCTCACGAAATCACTGAAGTATGTCCAATTTCAAAATCACCAACGATCATTTTTACACACATAATAACTATTTTGTTAATAAACTGTATGTGTAAATAATTGCAATCGTAACTATTTCGGAAATTGTAGCGGCAAGCCGGAACATGTCGCCTCTCCACTCGCGGACGCTCGGAACTGTTCGCTCGGCCACTACCCGCGCGATGTACCTTATTTACACAATGAATGGACATTACAACAGTCATTTTGTTTACATTTTGTTTACATTTTGTTTTCATTCAACAAAATAATGACAACAAATGAGTGTAACATCCTATTTTCAACGACCTTGTTGACATAGTTACGTACGTAGTAGTTGGGTACTTATTTTGTTTCTAAATCTGAAATTATCCTTGATAAAACTTTAAAACGCTGGTGCGATGACCTGGTATACCACTCGAGAGAATGGTGGACTTTTGCAAAGGACAGGGAACGATGGAAAGGTTTGGGGGAGACCTTTGCCCAGCAGTGGGATCTTGTAGGTTAGCAAAAAAAAAAAAAAAACTTTAAGATCTATATTTCAAGAAAAATGCATTGCATCTTCAACCCAGAGTCTCTATCATAATAATGTATCAAGTTTTGATTCAATAATAACGGTTAATTGTAATTAATAGTTCCTATGTTGTTTTTTAGCAAGTCTGTATACCGCACCCCTAGCATTCCATCCATTACATTCTCTTATGGCAAACCACAACAACAATTTTAAAAGAGTATTTAATTAAAGAAGCCTAATTTTGAGAAGGTAATTATTTCGATCAAGAATTGAATTAAAATAAGTTATGTCAAAACATTGACATAACAATCTAAATACCCGGCTCCTAGGCTCATCCACCGCCGCGTGGCTGTGCGGTAATCAAATCGCGCAAATGGCATCACAGAATCCTTTCAACGCGCCGCACGCGATCTCACTTACGCGCGCCTCGCGCCCCCTCGCGGATCGATTACACATCAGATTATCAACCGGAAACGGCACTTCATTCATTTATTAGCCGATCAGAAAAAACGTTGCAGTAATTTGAGCTCGTTCGACGTAAATTCCATTGGCACACTTAGTCATCATCGGCCAGCCGAAACTAATGAAGAAATTAAACTGCTTTAAATTACTCGCATGTTCCTTAGGTTTTATCGTCTTTAAATCGTTAGATTCAAAAGATTTGAAAGTGCTTGTAACAGGTCTATTTAAATGTTATTTTTGTTTGCTTGTTTGTAGACTGATAAAGATTTCAGAAAATTCAGTCGCAAGAAAAGATGATTGAGGACTTAAATGAACTACTAAAGAATAATAAAGATGATTGCACTAGAGTTTGTGTTTGATCTAGAAGATCCTCGAGTAAAACATCATGATAGTTTAAAAAGTGTAGAACGCGATATCACTAGATCTCCAACGTAGCGTAACGTAGATTCGTAGTCGCCTCAATGTGGAAGCAGGAAGCGTTCCTATAGTGTAGACACAATAGTCAAAAACAGGCAATGACGTTAGAGCTGGGATTCATTCGTGTAACCGACTGTCTGCCACAGAATAACATTTAGAATATTGCATTTTCAGTTTTAGTGCGGCCTGCGTAGTGGTCAACAGCGCCAATTTAGGTGCAAAAGGAACATGGTATCAAAAGTCTGATTAAAATTAAAATATTTGAGTTTTATTAAGAAGCTGCTACAGGTGCATTTGCAATTCTCAAAGACGTGCATTTTCACGTAATTTTAGATTTAAAAAGTCTGGTAAAAAGTTTGGTAGACGAGACCTCTTTTTATTAAGACCAATTTCAACTATTATTACTATTTATTCAAACTATTTTACTAGACAGCCACTCGTATAATATGTGTATCTGAGATAGCTATGCGTCAGGTAGTCCGGCCAGTGCGACGCGGCAGGTGCGCACTGGAGCGTGTGGCGATAACGCCTATCTAGGCCACCGATACAATCGCAATTCGGCTATTTCTATTGTTACATAGTCTATCCACAATAAAGCACAAGTCGGTTCGGCCAGCATGAAAAGTCGCAGAATATTTTTCAATTATGTGCAGCTGATTTGAGATTATCCTAAAATCTTAAGTTTTTCTTCAGGTTTGATTAGTTTGGTGCAGGATCCGTGGCCAGTCTGTTCATACAATCATCATACAATGGGTTCGAACCAACTACTACGCTTCAGCGGCTGGCCCAATGCCACGCACTTTACTGCACTCAGCCCTACAGGGAGTCCTGGACCACAACTACATTCGAATTAAATTACTTATGAGTTATGCTATATGTTCATATTTACACATTCAACACAGTCCTACTTATAATAAGTACTGAAATCGAGGGCCAAAATATCCGTTGAAGATCTGTTCATGAAGCAATGAATATGAATCTGTTTCTCTTGGACACGTTCATGTATTTCTAGCGTATCTCTGCCTTAATCTGCCGTAATATTCATTTAGTAGTTGATTGTTTATCATTGTTTTGTATTAGTGGGATATCGTTAATACTGTCTAAGTAAGAGTTGAGGTGTGAAATCATTTGTTAACGTTTAAAGTTGTAACGCTGAAGTTCCACGTTCATTACCTAGATGGTTGGCGCTCTTCAATTATGCGATTCACGCGTCACTTTTCACCGCGTACGGCTAAAATATGGAACGGTCTTCCAGCGGTAGTGTTTCCGGAAGGGTATAAAATAAAATAAAATATAAAAATATATATTTTCGCTAACAAAATATAACTTAGGTGGTAGGAGACGGTGTCTGCATTTAAGCCTGTGTTCGGCGTCCCCGCTCTTCCTTATTTTTATTAGATTTAAGTTTAAATTTAGCAGTTTACATACGTAAGTAACATATTTACATTATAAGTACGAGACAGGCGACTTTGTGTAGGCCTTCAAGAAAAAAAGCGTATTCCTTTCTGAAAGGCAAGCAACGCATCACGTGATACCTCTAGCGTTGCAGTTGTCTAATCCTCTAGCTCGTTTGCTCCTTACCTCATAAAAAAAGGCATTATTGTCTTGTGACTCACCAGACACCTTCTGAGCTGATGCCGCACAGCATCGGGTGTAGCCTGGCTGAGCTGCAGGCCGGCGGCAGCCAGTGCTTGGACATCCAGCAATGCTGTAGTGGCTCTGGTCAGGCGGCCGCTGAGCTCGTCCGCGGCGTTGGCGCTGTCGTGGCCTGACTTGTCGGCATCTGTACTTGAGCTCAGCTCAGCGAGACGCTCCTCGGCCGACGTGAAGTTGCGCTAAATGTACAATACGTTACATTATACAGAAATAAAATTATTTCTTTTAACAACAAACTCTAAAATAAAAAGGGCTGGAGCATCCTTTTATGATTAAGAAGCCTGTGTCAGGAGGTTCCGCTCTTGATTTTACCATTAATAACAGAAACTGATTTATTTAGTAGTCAGATATGTATACAAACGAAACAAACAGAAAAAAAGATTAAAAAATTACAGCATCCTATGTACAGAGGCGCACACATCAACCTTTACAAAACCATTGAAAAATGGGTCTAACGTCAGCCGCATAAGGTGCTCCTATGTACAGGTTGATGTGTGCGCCACTGTACAGTGTATAAAAAAGTGTATATGTATTATTATTTGAACATAAGCGAAAAAACAAGTCTGCTTCTGACTACCCCATTTGAGATATGGTCGTGAGGGTATGTATGTGTCGGCCGAGCGGTAGGCAACTCGTCACCGGCATCTTGTATGGGGGCTTCCTTGCCGGGAAGCAACTCAGTGAAACTCAAGTAGCAATCCATTCTTAATTAATTTAGGAATCACACACGTCGGTAGGAGAGTACGGTGAACATGACAGGTTCGATAATAAACAAAGCAAAAGTATTAAGCGTATCGGAATCCATTGTTCAACCCTGTCCTCGTGAAAGCGCGCCAAAACTGCTAAATCGATACTAGCGCCACCACACTGTGTTCACTGCACTTTACCACCAAAATCGACCAATCAGAAAAGAGTGCCGTGTCATCCAGAGACTAAGGCAGTCTATTACTCTACTCTATGCACTTAAGTGTAAAAAAACGTAATGTTGCCAGGTGTGCGCGCGAATTGACAATATTGCCAAATATGCGCGTGACGACATATGTATATTTGTACTTAATACAATTTTCAACAAACTGTACATAGGATTCTGTAATCTTTATCTTTCTATTTTATGCGATGTTTTATTCGCTAACGGCGCCTCTTGAGGCCCAAACTCGCAGTAGTACTCACAGTGATTAGGTCCAACTGCGCCTGCAGCCTGGCGGCGGCCTCGGCCTTGCCCGCGGCTTCGTACGCCCTCGCAACTGATCCCACCTGCTCCAGGACTTGGCGCTGGCGGGAGAACTCCTCCGACAGTTTCTGTGTCACAGAAAAGCATTGATTAATTATGATGTAAAAGAGTTGACAGTAACTGGTGTGAGATAGCACCACAAATGTTTCGGTTCAGCGGTCCCCAGTCTGGGGACTCACCACTGGGAAGGTGACATACTTACTAAAAACTTCGAAACTCTCTCTCATCGTCCATGTTGGGGGAACTTAATGACTGTTGTAGTGTTTGTATCTAAACAATATAAACAATACGCTGGTCACACAGGACCTGACAGGAAGTGACAGTGACAGATCTGTCAGTGGCGTGTGCCGCGCCTCGGGTCAGGTCTTCTTGTTCCGGCCGCCAGCACGAGCAGACGTGCGTGCCTAGCAAGGTGAAGCAGTGGATGTACAACTTATACCCGTACACGGTATCAGGACACTACAACTGTAACTTGTTTTGTGAGCCTTTAATAAATAAATAAATAAATGTGGTGACTGGCACCAAGCTTCCTACGCGTTGCCCCGAAAATTCCTACCCGCCGTTTACAAAGCGGGTAGGAAGCGACCCCTCCCCCCCCCTGCCCCTCGTAGGAAGGTGCCAGTAGAGACAGCCGAGGGTGTTGAGCCGTCCCTATAAGGCATTGTTCGTCCTCTCCCCCTTTCCCCTTGCCTACCTCATACTGGGGCGGCTGCAGCCGGGCCTGGCGCGCCAGCAGTGAGCTGACCGAGCCCAGCCACTGCTGCAGGCTGTCCAGCGACACCTCCTACGGTGCATTACCCCGTAGCGCCCTTCCCCTTGCCTACCTCGTGCTGTGTCGGCTGCAGCCGGGCCTGGCGCGCCAGTAGTGAGCCCACCGAGCCCAGCCACTGCTGCAGGCTGTCCAGCGACACCTCCTACGGTGCATTACCCCGTAGCGCCCTTCCCCTTGCCTACCTCGTGCTGTGTCGGCTGCAGCCGGGCCTGGCGCGCCAGTAGTGAGCCCACCGAGCCCAGCCACTGCTGCAGGCTGTCCAGCGACACCTCCTACGGTGCATTACCCCGTAGCGCCCTTCCCCTTGCCTACCTCGTGCTGTGTCGGCTGCAGCCGGGCCTGGCGCGCCAGTAGTGAGCCCACCGAGCCCAGCCACTGCTGCAGGCTGTCCAGCGACACCTCCTACGGTGCATTACCCCGTAGCGCCCTTCCCCTTGCCTACCTCGTGCTGTGTCGGCTGCAGCCGGGCCTGGCGCGCCAGTAGTGAGCCCACCGAGCCCAGCCACTGCTGCAGGCTGTCCAGCGACACCTCCTACGGTGCATTACCCCGTAGCGCCCTTCCCCTTGCCTACCTCGTGCTGTGTCGGCTGCAGCCGGGCCTGGCGCGCCAGTAGTGAGCCCACCGAGCCCAGCCACTGCTGCAGGCTGTCCAGCGACACCTCCTACGGTGCATTACCCCGTAGCGCCCTTCCCCTTGCCTACCTCGTGCTGTGTCGGCTGCAGCCGGGCCTGGCGCGCCAGTAGTGAGCCCACCGAGCCCAGCCACTGCTGCAGGCTGTCCAGCGACACCTCCTACGGTGCATTACCCCGTAGCGCCCTTCCCCTTGCCTACCTCGTGCTGTGTCGGCTGCAGCCGGGCCTGGCGCGCCAGTAGTGAGCCCACCGAGCCCAGCCACTGCTGCAGGCTGTCCAGCGACACCTCCTACGGTGCATTACCCCGTAGCGCCCTTCCCCTTGCCTACCTCGTGCTGTGTCGGCTGCAGCCGGGCCTGGCGCGCCAGTAGTGAGCCCACCGAGCCCAGCCACTGCTGCAGGCTGTCCAGCGACACCTCCTACGGTGCATTACCCCGTAGCGCCCTTCCCCTTGCCTACCTCGTGCTGTGTCGGCTGCAGCCGGGCCTGGCGCGCCAGTAGTGAGCCCACCGAGCCCAGCCACTGCTGCAGGCTGTCCAGCGACACCTCCTACGGTGCATTACCCCGTAGCGCCCTTCCCCTTGCCTACCTCGTGCTGTGTCGGCTGCAGCCGGGCCTGGCGCGCCAGTAGTGAGCCCACCGAGCCCAGCCACTGCTGCAGGCTGTCCAGCGACACCTCCTACGGTGCATTACCCCGTAGCGCCCTTCCCCTTGCCTACCTCGTGCTGTGTCGGCTGCAGCCGGGCCTGGCGCGCCAGTAGTGAGCCCACCGAGCCCAGCCACTGCTGCAGGCTGTCCAGCGACACCTCCGACGCGGCCGCCTCGCGCGCAGAACGCTCCAGGAGAGTGGTGCGCGAAGCCGCCTAATACAAAGAAGACAGTTGATTTACATAACAAATGGTGTGATAAAAGACAATCACTATGCTAGCTAACAGCTGTCAAGGTAACAGAACTAAACGGCTACAGGTCAAGAAGCCCGACAACTTTATAACCAGGGGGGAAGGATTTGAACATATTTCAATGCTGCCAGTAACAACGACACAATAATCTGGGATTGGAATACATTCCTTAAGAAAAAGTAAACGAAGTAATCAAAATGAAAAGTGTGTAGCATCGTAAAGGCGTTACATAGAAATAACATATCAAGTACTAGCTACTACTCTACTATTTTATCAGTAGGCCTAGCACGAACCACTAACGTTTTGGGAATCGAAAAGTAAACGATACTCTTTTATCTTTTTCCTATGTCTTTAAGAAAAAAAAAGATTGTTTACTATTCGATTACCAAAACGTTAGCGGTTCGTGCTAGCCCTGCAGAAATACAATGGTTATCGACTACGGTCCGAAGTATAAATATAGCCAAAACTAGTTTACTTTTTGTTCATTGCCTGTCTTCCTAACTCACCGGTGGGGGTTCACGTTAAAAAGAAAGCTAAGAATCAAATAATTGCACTTTATACTACGTTTTAATACGTCATTGAATTGATTTATTAATAAAGAAAACCAAGAGCGTGTTAACAGTAAGTTTACTCACAGATGTCTCCACTATTAAAGTTGATAATAGGTTTAGTCAAACTCAGCAAAAAATAAAAAAATGAGATTTATAAATCAAAAAGGATAAAATGCAGTTGTCATAACATTTATACGACTAATTTCATGGCACTTAAACTAATCATTTTATAAATTAACGTAAGCGTGAAATGTTAGTTACCTGTGAGCGCAGGTTGTTCCAGGTGTCGGTGATCTTGTCGATCTCGGCCTGGATCCAGTTGGGCATGATGTGCGCGTCGATGAGCTGCCGCCCGATGTCCTGGATGCGCGAGAGGCGCTCGTCGCTGTGGTTCTGGATGTAGTTCTCCAGGTCCTGGTGTATGTATACATAATGACATGTAGAAGATAGTTGATAAAGTTGTCTCTAACCCACTTATTGCTAAAACTAAGAAACAAGTTTAATATTTATTTATTTAAGAAAAGATGTTCTTTAATCAAGGAATGTCGGGTATTAGATACAAAAATCTATCCGTAGCCGTTACTGAATTGGATGATTTTGGTTAGGGGTGGAAGACACGTAATGACAAGTTATCAGCCGAAACATAAGCCACACGCACGCGTCCTTTGAATTATTTGTTTTTTTCTGTTGTTTTACATTTGCGTATCTGAATCCATCCGAATAATCTAATTATTCTTATACTCGTGCCTAGTTCGCATCCTCTATTTCATATCTATAACATACCTGCTTAAAACTCGCGGATGCGGGCTGTGGCATTGAACTTGTGGTCAATAGCCTTCCTGTCCGATGTCATGAAGCCGCCCTGAGGCCTGAGAGTGTGGCTACTCACATAGAGCTCGTCGGTGATCTCCTCGGCATCAGCAGGCGCGTTGGGCGAGCGCCGGAGCCGCCGCTGCAGCCCGTCGAGCCACGCCGCCTCTTGTGTGAGCCATGCCCGAAGCTCGCCTGTCTCGTGCCATGCTTCGGCCAACACTCTGCACACACACACAATGCAAGTTAGGTAACGCCCAAGCAGCAAGGGCGGGATCAGGCAAGCTAGGTATAATACACCCTCAAGTGTCGGAGACATACGAGCTGACAGGCGCGTTATCGCCGAATCTTCCTAAAATAGATCGTTGTGCATCATTATTTGGCGCCAAAATGACGCCAATGCCAAAAAATTACAAAATGCAAATGGCCAAAATGGTTAAATTGTTAGCGCGAAAGACATAATTATACCTACTAGGCCTAAAATTGCCGCTAGGAACTGCGCCAATTTCTTGATGAGCTGCATCAGCTCATATTTCGCTCCACGACACTCAAGGGGCTAAGATTCAAACCTGATGGCGGCTGTGAGCATCGCGCGAGTGCAGAACACAAAATAAAGGTGTCAGCGGGTTCCGAGGTGAGGTCAATCTTGCGCACCCAGCCCTCGCAGCTAACTTCCGAGCCGCCATTAAGTTTGAATCGTATTTTAACTTGTGTCATTACGCTTTTGACCCACCCGTTGGCGCCATGAATAAAGTGCCGAAAATCATACAGAAGACAAACACAAACTTACGTGACGAACGTTTGTGCTACATAATCAATTTCATCGAAATCATTAAATTACAAATGACATGAGAAACACGAGGTTTCACAGGTGTTAAACCATTTTTTGCGATGGTCATGGTTTTCGTTTAGTTTTAATGTTGTTTACAATTTTAACAAGAGAATACATTTTATGAATAGAAAAACGAAGACGCGAATATTACGAGACAGGATGGGGTTAATTTATTTATTATTAGCACAGCCACATTATAGTATGTTTGACCCGTTCGGTTTTTGTGATAAATAAAATGAAGACAATTAACCTCAAATGAATGTGATGACATGGCACCTTGCAATCGTCACATGAACCAGTAAATCAATCACAACTAAGCCTAGATAATGTAATAAATAAGCGTGTGTTACTTGTGTCGCTCGTAGACGCCGTGCGTGACGTGCGTCCAGCGCGCGTTGAGGTGCGTCACGCGCTTCGCGAGCGCGCTCGGGCGGCCCTCGCTCGCCAGCAGGATGTCGTTACCTGAACAACATACAATGCTTAGACTTACACACATCGGCCTTTAACTGCTAATGTGAAGTTAAGTTTAAAAAACATTAACTAAATATATAAAACAAAACAAAAATAATTGAAAACGTAAAAGAGAGAGCGCCGTGGACCAGTGGCTGAACGAGCCCACCGCCGTTATCCGGCCTGCTTGGGTTTCATATCGGTGTTTTCCATCACCGGAGAGTTAACTGTACCAAATGGTACAGTGAACAGAAATTAGGTGTGTTCCGGCCAGGTTTGATCTTGGGACCATCGGGTTCCGTGGCAGAGAGTATTTGCTACTGGGCCACGACGGCGACGCTCTCTCTTAACTCAAAACCCAGCAAATTTACCGCCAGTGCTGTTGCAGTACTTTCTGCGAAGGCACAATCTTAAATATTAAGTCTTTAAACTTGAAGAGTCCTAAGAAATGAAGACCAGAACAGATATATGTGATATAATGTTTATTTTCCAAAAACGGCTAGAACCGGATTTCTATCGACTGACATAAATTTATTGGTTTTATTAACAAGATGCTATTAAATCGCATAGGTCTTCCGTTCGTTTCCGTTCTACATAAATGTTCCGATTTTGTGACCCGACGGTCACGAGAGTTGTAGTCAAGGTCTATTCAAGTAACATCAACAACCGCAACTCACCAGCCTCATTCAAGTTCCTGAACTCCGTGGTCTTGTCATCGCACTTGTCCTTCAGCGTCTGGAACCTGGCCTTCATCTGGTACAGCTCGGCCGAGTCCGTGATCTGGCACTCGTCCTCCTTGGGGCTCTGCTCCTCGATGTCCGTCAGCCACTTCCCGATCTCCTCGATCTTCCGGAACACTCCCTCCGTCCTCTCCAGCCCTCTCCGGAGGGCCTCGTTCAGTTTGAACGACTTCTCAGTGACACTGTCGAATCTGCTCTTCAAGTCTTTTGTGTCGGCTTGGATCGTCTTAGAGAGGCTCTCGTCGCAGTCTTCTAGTATTGTGTCTTTTGCTGTTTGGATAGCTTCTAACTTTGTCAAGTACTTTTTCTTGTCTTCGTCGAATTTCTACAAATTTTATTAACAAATTAAACAATAAAATAAAATTTAAGTACAGTCAACAGCACATCAGGTTATCCCATTTCCATAATTATTTTGTCTCGCTCTTGCCAAATGTCATTCCTTTGCAATAGAGCAAGGAGGACTGACCGGAAATGGGTAGAATGCACCGTACATATCGAAATACTGGACAGTATTAAACAATTAGGTGTTTGTTTAATAACTTATAAATGAACTTACATTACTGCTGTCGAGCAGTTTGTCCAGCTGTTCTACGTCCCCGACGGGAATCACCTCATTATCAGCGACGAACGTCTCCACGGTCTCGAGCCATTTATTTAGCTCTTGAATGTCCTCTTCCATTTGAGTAAGCAGATTCAACCCTAGCATAAATAATAAACAAACCAAATAAAAAACAAAAAAATAAGAAACAAAAAAAACGTACACTGTAAAGAAAATATAGAAGATGAAATGAGATTCTTTTAAATTTATATTGAATTTTCACCGTACATTATGTATGTTATGTATTGTTGTATGTGGTTGCTTGATTGAGATAAACGATTTGAATTGAATTTGAATTATTTATTTTGTGTAATAATACCAGAACAAGCGTCAGGAAATGCCCAGAGTCTATAGGTAAAAGACCTCTCGGGACTAGAACTTGTCGTCAGTCATTTAAGGAAGAAACGCCCTAAGGACCTTACATTTCTCGTTGGTGCGAACAGAAAGCGGTGTTTTATACCCGCTTAGGAAGCTGAGCGTAAACTATCAAGTACATGTGTCTAGTAATTAAATTATTGCTTCCTCTAAAATGTATTCTCACAACTAATGCAACATAATTAAACAATCAAAATATCTGTACGATAGGTCGTTAATCGACTCACAAGCATTAATAGTGATTTAGAGAAATAATTTAAATAATAAATAAATAACAAAAGCTTCAAAAATAAAAGAAACGAACAACCAAAAATAAAAACCTTTCTCTATCTTAGCAATCTTAGTGTCGAGTATGGTCTTGGAGTCTCCGTATCTGGTGACGAGGTTCTCGACGCTGCTCCTGAAGTCCAGTTCCTGCAGACTGCCCCTCTCCCCCCTCTCGCGGCGTTCCTTCACGACCTTCAATTCAATTCAATTCTTTATTGCAAACCATAATGTACAGTCAACAGCACATCAGGTTACCCCATTTCCGTTTTTTTTCTCGCTCTTGCCAAATGACATTTGTTCGCGATAGAGCAAGGACTGACCGGAAATGGGTAGCGTGATGTGCCGGCCACCGTACATAAGTTGTTATGATAATAATTGGTATCAACTATGGACCCTGTAGGGCACCGCAAATATAAATAGTAGACCGATATAAGTAGTAGTAGTAAATACCTTCTCGTAGGTTTCCTCCAGATCCTGCAACTCCTTCCGGATTTGAGTCAACTGCTTCATCTTCTTCTCCATCTCTTCGCGGTCCGTCATCATGGCGTGCTCGGCTATGATTTGAGCTTCGATTCGTTGGATCTTCCCCTGAAATGTGGTAAGTTTTACAATATATTTGAGATTTGTGTATAAAAGTGCCCCATGCCATATACCAGGCCTTAAATATTGGCCTGTTCGTATTGTTTTGAAAAAAAATCAACGCATAATTTAATTGAACATTTAAATCATATTATAAACGAAGCCTTGTTAAGCTGATACATTTTATTACGTGACTACAAACTGCTGAGGCTGTCGCCTATTTTCTCGAGGGAACACTAGGACAAGGCTTCATTTTGTTAATTTAAACTCAGAGGGGCAGGTGGCAAACTCACCGCTGCGTCTGACCCTATTTTCTTGATTTGAAATAGTCTAAACTCTCTGAGAACAGCCACATTGAGATATTTGGGGAAAAAGCGTAGTATTCTGAGTGTTACCTGAACTATCTTGAAGTTTTCCTCGTCCCTCTCGTGCGGCTTTTTGTTGAGCGCGATCTTGAGCTCGACCTCGCGCGTGCTGAGATCGGTCAATAGTTTCTCGTATTCTTCGTTTACTCGCTTCGATTCCGCTTCTATCTCGTCCTATTGAAGATGATTTAAACGTGTTAAACGTAACGAGTTAAACTTGATTGTGGCCAGAACCATTTGGCTGATATGCTGAGCAACCGTTGCTAATTCTTATTAGTTGCAACGCCTCAATGTGGTAAGATCAAAAATTTACTAATCGAAGTTACTTTACGTGGGGGAATATTTAGCTACTTATATAACATTAACATTGAATTTAACAAAAGAGAAAAGAACAACAATTCCAAGGTTTAATACCAATTTTAGCATAGGTTGCAATCTGCAAACTTCAAAGTTAAAGTTAAGTGATGCAGCTGCTGTACACTAAGTAATATTGCGCTACCAAAAAAATAGTGGCTGATCTGCCATAACAAGATTTTAGGTGAGATAGCCATTATATGGAAAAATACAGATCGTTCTTTTTTTTCTAAACTAACAGGTTCAATTCCGGACTAAGTAAAATAGATTTTTTAAAAGCGGGGTAAGACGGCTTCGAGAATTTTGCCATATTTCTCACAGTTTAATATTTCACCTTGCAATCCTTCTTGAAAAGTTCAGCGTGTTCAAACAATGTTTACCTTGTGAGTTTTGGCGATCGGTTTCGTGAGCAGTATGATAGACTGCGCGTTGAGCTCCTTGAGACGCATCTCCAGCTGCTTGAGCGCGCGTATCTTGTTCCGCAGATGGATGAGCTGGTTGTTGGAGGGCTGGTTCAGGTCGGGCAGCGTGCGGCGGCGCCAGGTGTCGAGGACCTCCAGGTCCTGGCGGAACTGCTGGAGCGCGCCCGACCACTTGTCCTTGTCTGAGAGAAGGTTCAGCGCGTTGCGTATCTCCAGCAACGAGCGCTGGATACTCTCCCAGCGCCGCTTTAGCTCTTCGATGCTGGCTGCGTGGCGTTTGGCGTCTTCTGTTTGAAGGAAATGAGGTTATTTTTATGCTATTTCACAGAAAGGGACATTACTCCTGCTGGATTCTACTAACTATTATCAATAGGGTAACCAAACTTTTCTTTTAAGAATTCAAACTTTACCACTTTTAATGGATGCACGATTTGCATTGAAAGCTGTCTGAAAGAAATCGGTCTCTAACAAAATACGTGCCTGAACTATACATAAAGAAACTTGAAGCCCTGTAGTCAATCTGTAAACTCATTTTGACAACGAATTCGAAATCGCTTATCAGTTAACTTCTTGTCTAATAATCTACGTGTATTTTCTCTATATTCACAGACCAATTTCGTTAATCGCGAATTACAAAATGCACTAAAAATCATGAATTAAGTGAGCTTAAAACAGACAAGTACAGTAATGGTGTCTTAATGTAAATATAGTAAGTGTTGGGTCACCCTCGAGCCCAGCCTCGGCGGCGAGTCTCCGCTGTATCTCCTCGACAATGGCGACGCGCTCCACCGAGCCCGGGACCTGCTTGCGCGACCTGCTCGGCGCCTCCAGGGCACGCTTGCACTGTATCACACTCACCCTCGAGCCCAGCCTCGGCGGCGAGTCTCCGCTGTATCTCCTCGACAATGGCGACGCGCTCCACCGAGCCCGGGACCTGCTTGCGCGACCTGCTCGGCGCCTCCAGGGCACGCTTGCACTGTATCACACTCACCCTCGAGCCCAGCCTCGGCGGCGAGTCTCCGCTGTATCTCCTCGACAATGGCGACGCGCTCCACCGAGCCCGGGACCTGCTTGCGCGACCTGCTCGGCGCCTCCAGGGCACGCTTGCACTGTATCACACTCACCCTCGAGCCCAGCCTCGGCGGCGAGTCTCCGCTGTATCTCCTCGACAATGGCGACGCGCTCCACCGAGCCCGGGACCTGCTTGCGCGACCTGCTCGGCGCCTCCAGGGCACGCTTGCACTGTATCACACTCACCCTCGAGCCCAGCCTCGGCGGCGAGTCTCCGCTGTATCTCCTCGACAATGGCGACGCGCTCCACCGAGCCCGGGACCTGCTTGCGCGACCTGCTCGGCGCCTCCAGGGCACGCTTGCACTGTATCACACTCACCCTCGAGCCCAGCCTCGGCGGCGAGTCTCCGCTGTATCTCCTCGACAATGGCGACGCGCTCCACCGAGCCCGGGACCTGCTTGCGCGACCTGCTCGGCGCCTCCAGGGCACGCTTGCACTGTATCACACTCACCCTCGAGCCCAGCCTCGGCGGCGAGTCTCCGCTGTATCTCCTCGACAATGGCGACGCGCTCCACCGAGCCCGGGACCTGCTTGCGCGACCTGCTCGGCGCCTCCAGGGCACGCTTGCACTGTATCACACTCACCCTCGAGCCCAGCCTCGGCGGCGAGTCTCCGCTGTATCTCCTCGACAATGGCGACGCGCTCCACCGAGCCCGGGACCTGCTTGCGCGACCTGCTCGGCGCCTCCAGGGCACGCTTGCACTGTATCACACTCACCCTCGAGCCCAGCCTCGGCGGCGAGTCTCCGCTGTATCTCCTCGACAATGGCGACGCGCTCCACCGAGCCCGGGACCTGCTTGCGCGACCTGCTCGGCGCCTCCAGGGCACGCTTGCACTGTATCACACTCACCCTCGAGCCCAGCCTCGGCGGCGAGTCTCCGCTGTATCTCCTCGACAATGGCGACGCGCTCCACCGAGCCCGGGACCTGCTTGCGCGACCTGCTCGGCGCCTCCAGGGCACGCTTGCACTGTATCACACTCACCCTCGAGCCCAGCCTCGGCGGCGAGTCTCCGCTGTATCTCCTCGACAATGGCGACGCGCTCCACCGAGCCCGGGACCTGCTTGCGCGACCTGCTCGGCGCCTCCAGGGCACGCTTGCACTGTATCACACTCACCCTCGAGCCCAGCCTCGGCGGCGAGTCTCCGCTGTATCTCCTCGACAATGGCGACGCGCTCCACCGAGCCCGGGACCTGCTTGCGCGACCTGCTCGGCGCCTCCAGGGCACGCTTGCACTGTATCACACTCACCCTCGAGCCCAGCCTCGGCGGCGAGTCTCCGCTGTATCTCCTCGACAATGGCGACGCGCTCCACCGAGCCCGGGACCTGCTTGCGCGACCTGCTCGGCGCCTCCAGGGCACGCTTGCACTGTATCACACTCACCCTCGAGCCCAGCCTCGGCGGCGAGTCTCCGCTGTATCTCCTCGACAATGGCGAAGTCGGCGCGCTGCAGCTCGATCTCCTTCGCGACGCGCTCCACCAAGCTTGGGACCTGCGCGCGCGAACTACGAGGCTCTTCTAGGGCACGCTTGCACTGGGGAACAGTAGAATAAGATTAGAGGAGCAGTAGGCCTAGCACGAACCGCTAACGTTTTGGAAAAAAACGGACACAGGAAAAAGAAAAAGAGTATCGTTTACTTCTAGCTTACCGGAACGTAATAATAAATAATAATAATACAGGTAATAATCCAGAGCAACTGAAGAAGTTCTTCCTTGCCTTTGACACTCTCACCTTCCCCTAAATATTCATGATTTTGTAGCAATAAATACTAAATGATGTAATTACCTCGCCTTAATTATTTTATC
The DNA here is from genome assembly GCA_950022985.1 of Udea ferrugalis. Taxonomy (NCBI): domain Eukaryota; kingdom Metazoa; phylum Arthropoda; class Insecta; order Lepidoptera; family Crambidae; genus Udea; species Udea ferrugalis. The sequence goes on from OX465536.1 coordinate 14,110,355, forward strand.
GACGCTATTTAGGCCATTTCTTAAATCATTAAGTCAACTTTCGAGTTATTGCTGGGCAGTCTGTTATGTACTGTGTACAGTGGGAAAAAGGCAAAATACTCGGCCAAATACAAACAGCCACAATTTCATAAATTCAACCAACCTATTCGATTGTATTACTGAGTATTCAGCGGTTGGTTCAGTTGCTTTAATTCTTAAAAAACCTCATGTAACGAAATTAAACCTTTAGCTAATTCTAAGCGGACCAACAATGGGAAATCTTGACAACAAGTTTATAAGTGCGACTAAGAACAAACCTCTTCGAGTGTTTTCTCTGCGTTGTCGGCCCAGGCGTCGAACACCCTATACCCGACCTGGAAGTCGGCCACAGCGACGGCGGACTCGTCCGACAGCCGCGGCTTCTTGTTGGCGCCGCGCTCCTCCCGAGCCGAGGGGGGGGAGGTGGGAGTGAGCGAGGGAGAAGGTGTGGGAGAGGGAGAGGACGTCTCCATGGGAGTGGCCGCGCTGGTCTTGTCGGCTTCGTTCACGTCGAACTCGAAGCCTAGCTCTTTTATCTGTGGATATTTTAGTGGAATTCAAATATGTCCTTGAATATAGATACTAAATAAGGTTTAAGTTACAATTGCACATTTAAAAACCAAAAAATAGTGATATCATACCACATCAGTTCTGTAGTAGGTCAGTAGAACATTTGACTTCGTTTCACATTATGCAACTGTAACGTATACGATTGCTGTCAAAATATCAGTTGATGTGTTCCAACTAAAGTCTTTTAGAGCGACAACCTGGCCCCTCGAGTGCTTAATTAAAATTCAATAAAAACTATGTAAAACGAGAGTAGTTGAATTAACGTTAACGAAGAAACTTATATGGTGTCAGCTTTAACAAAAGCTTGACACCTTTATTGTCGGGACAGAATCGGAATACATGATTCGCAAATAAATCTAAATATATTGAATGTGTCTCACCCGCTGCGCCTGCACGTCCAGGATCATATGCAGCGCGTCGGCGCTGTCCTGCAGCCACTCCGCGCGCTCAACCAGACCAGACTCCGCCTCGCTACAAGAAACATTCACACACACATCACTTAAACCTTTAGAATAGAATGGTATATTAAATAAAATGGATATTATAATAAAAAAGACGTAGACAGGTTACTTGTACCAAAAAAGTGGCACCCGAAACCAAAACTCCGAACACCTGAGCAAAGCATTGACAGTATAAGACGACACTGAGCAATTCTGAGTTGAATTCTCATTTAGTTCACAAGTAATAAAATAAAAAAAACAATCAAATGTCACAAAATACAGACCACCTAAAAGCCACCTAAAAGCCTCACTGAGCGAAGCGAATAGCGTCATTGAGCGAAGTGATGTAAATGGAGTGATTCTATTGGTTCTTTGAAACACATCACTTGCAACGCATCTCTGGTGGAATGTGTTCAAGAACCAATAGAATCGCTACGTTGAGCGAAGCTAGATATATGGAGAGATTCTATTGGTTATTGGAAACACATCCCTCGCAACGCATCTCTGGTGGAAACGCAGCCTCAGGCGAGCCAACGCTCGAGAAGAAAAACCACGAGGGGTGAGTGACGAAGTAAAGAAAAAAAAAAAAGAAAAGTATTTTATTGGTCGTACATACAGCAGACACATTCAAAAAACAGGTAAACATTAAGTAGCCTATTTGACATTTATGTTTGATATTTATGTTATTTAGTAAGCAAAACTAAAAAAAAAATTACGTTCAGGTTAAAAGCTGAAAATAAATATTCTGAAAAATATGCAATGCCAAAAGGGTTCAAGTGTTCTGTCAGGCTCAAAGTCAAACTACAGCTCATGGATTGTATTTCTGCTTTATTAAAGTACAATTCTCAATGACACTGGCCACTCTCAGAGTGTATTTCTTATATCAGTGGGACTGAAGTATTTTTTTTATGTATGGTGTAATCTGTAATTGTGGGAACGGTTACCTATGAGCAACTATGTATTTATATTTCGATCCTGATTGCTGATTTTTACGTCATTGGTAATCTAATTAAACAAACACAGATTTGAAAAATGGTCAAAATCCTTTTTTATAAAATAGCATGCGTATAAAGAATAGTAATTATTTACCTGTCTGCGTTGGAGCTGCTGACGAGCGCTTGTATCTCCTCCACGTGCGCTTGCAGCTCCGTCTGGTGCGCCTTCAGCGCTTGCTTGATCCGCTGCAGTTGCTCGATGCGCTCCACCACCGACCCTATCTCGGTCACTGGGTTCGCTTCCATCTAAGGGCACAAGCTTTCAGTTTACAATATATTCCTATGAAGATAGAGTAGAACTGGAGACTTTATGAAAGATCAAATTGATTTTGAAGAGGATTTAAGGTTTTGTTGACTATTTTCATATAATTAGTAAATGGACAGGATGGGACCGTATGAATTTTAAATACAGCAAGATAAATCAGGGCCCATGTGAAAGTAATGAGTGATGATGATGATGTAATCCCGACCGATTTCGACCACGGCGACTGTCTTCAACTCCGGTTTTGGCGTTGATGTGCTCGCATGTGGCTCACGTAGCCTATCTTCTTTTTAAACAACCTCACACATTGCGGGCATAAGAGAACACCGTCCTCGTAATTATAGTTGAGTAAAAAGTATAAGGTATGAGTATAAGCATATGACCTGCTTAAAGCATAATAAAATAAAAACCATGGTCAAATAAGTGGTAATTTCATTGCTTGAAAGACACTAACAACGCATCGATTTCAAACGCAGGCTGAATTCACGTCGAAGGAAACGAGTGACAGGGAACACTTTAGTAGCCACAGAGGAGAAATGTATCCTTAAGTTGGGTCAATCGTAAAATTACCAATGGACAGTGGGATATTTACATTGACCTTTCTTGATGCCGTTTGATTTCGAAGAGCTTGGAAACTCGTGAACCGCTTGAACTTAGTGACGCTGATTATCTAGGGTGTAGGAAGGGACCGGCATTCGGCAGAGAGCATCAACCATGATTGTCCATGTTCCTAAACGCGTGTGTTACCTCCTTCAGCTGCGTCTCCCGCTGCTGCAGCGCCTGCAGCAGCCCGGCGTGGCGCGTCCAGCGCTGCTGCAGCGCCTGCAGCCGCTCCAGCTGCTGCATCGTCCACTGGCACGTGTGCGCCAGAGCTGTCAGCTGTCTCTCTATCTGTGTTACCTCCTTCAGCTGCGTCTCCCGCTGCTGCAGCGCCTGCAGCAGCCCGGCGTGGCGCGTCCAGCGCTGCTGCAGCGCCTGCAGCCGCTCCAGCTGCTGCATCGTCCACTGGCACGTGTGCGCCAGAGCTGTCAGCTGTCTCTCTATCTGTGTTACCTCCTTCAGCTGCGTCTCCCGCTGCTGCAGCGCCTGCAGCAGCCCGGCGTGGCGCGTCCAGCGCTGCTGCAGCGCCTGCAGCCGCTCCAGCTGCTGCATCGTCCACTGGCACGTGTGCGCCAGAGCTGTCAGCTGTCTCTCTATCTGTGTTACCTCCTTCAGCTGCGTCTCCCGCTGCTGCAGCGCCTGCAGCAGCCCGGCGTGGCGCGTCCAGCGCTGCTGCAGCGCCTGCAGCCGCTCCAGCTGCTGCATCGTCCACTGGCACGTGTGCGCCAGAGCTGTCAGCTGTCTCTCTATCTGTGTTACCTCCTTCAGCTGCGTCTCCCGCTGCTGCAGCGCCTGCAGCAGCCCGGCGTGGCGCGTCCAGCGCTGCTGCAGCGCCTGCAGCCGCTCCAGCTGCTGCATCGTCCACTGGCACGTGTGCGCCAGAGCTGTCAGCTGTCTCTCTATCTGTGTTACCTCCTTCAGCTGCGTCTCCCGCTGCTGCAGCGCCTGCAGCAGCCCGGCGTGGCGCGTCCAGCGCTGCTGCAGCGCCTGCAGCCGCTCCAGCTGCTGCATCGTCCACTGGCACGTGTGCGCCAGAGCTGTCAGCTGTCTCTCTATCTGTGTTACCTCCTTCAGCTGCGTCTCCCGCTGCTGCAGCGCCTGCAGCAGCCCGGCGTGGCGCGTCCAGCGCTGCTGCAGCGCCTGCAGCCGCTCCAGCTGCTGCATCGTCCACTGGCACGTGTGCGCCAGAGCTGTCAGCTGTCTCTCTATCTGTGTTACCTCCTTCAGCTGCGTCTCCCGCTGCTGCAGCGCCTGCAGCAGCCCGGCGTGGCGCGTCCAGCGCTGCTGCAGCGCCTGCAGCCGCTCCAGCTGCTGCATCGTCCACTGGCACGTGTGCGCCAGAGCTGTCAGCTGTCTCTCTATCTGTGTTACCTCCTTCAGCTGCGTCTCCCGCTGCTGCAGCGCCTGCAGCAGCCCGGCGTGGCGCGTCCAGCGCTGCTGCAGCGCCTGCAGCCGCTCCAGCTGCTGCATCGTCCACTGGCACGTGTGCGACCAGCGCTCGCCCAGAGCTGTCAGCTGGTCTTCGATCTCGGTCACACCTGCGGTTCAAAACATAACGCTGTAGGAATTGCAACAATCTATACATACTGCACGGTCCAAAAAACACAGACACGTGAAATAATTCAATGGTCAAAACTATTTATTAACATTTGCAAACGAGACCAAATTATCACGAGAATTGAGACATTTCGATAAAGAAAGAAAGAAAGAAAGAACATTTTTATTAGTCCACACAAGGTTTACAATTCACAAAAACGATTTATATAGCGTGTGGCACTAAGAGGGTTTCCACTCAGCATGTGTCAAGTACACCTAATGGTGTTCTTGACGCTGGTCTTCCGTGGTTACCTTTAGGCAAGAGTTAGGTACTACTCTACGCAAATAAACAACAAAATTAACAATCATAAAACATTCAAAAACAACAACAAACAAATAAAACTGTAATTTCGACATGCATTTCCAAATAGAACTGGTAATTAGGACATAGGTATATCAAAAACATATAACTCAATAAATGGGAGATAGCAATGTGATTAATGTGACACAGCAGTATCAACATTTCTTTTGATGCTCTAAAAGATACTTTTTATAATTAATTTTAAAGGTGCCTAATGTACGGAAGTTTCTGATAGGGGGAGGAATATTATTCCAGCACTTCGTAGCTGAGTAGCGAAAACTGCCACGAAAAGCTGCAGTACTGTGTCTCGGGCAAACAAGGTCACCGTCAGAATGGCTGGTTGCCTATGTCCTATGGTTGTGAGAGTTAATTTTAAAATTGCTACATAGTTGCTTATATTTGCTTCATACAATAAATAATTGCTACATGTGATAGATTTTTAGGAATCCGCTTATTTTTTTGACCAGCGGTTCTGATATCAGGTTGGCTGGTTACCTACTAGTTGAACATTAATCACGCAGAGTTTGTTTAAATATTTAGCGTTAATAATTGCTACATAATTGCTTCATTTACATATTTTTGTACTATTTTGATACAAATAGTATTAAAGAAGATATGGCATATTTAAAATTTGTTCGGGGAAAAGCGCCTGACCAATTGAAAAGGCAGAAGTTTTTTCCCTCGTCTTAGCTGTTTAGGAGATACAAGTAAAACAAAATGTAACACGGTGATATAATTGCTCGGAGTAAAAGGTGCCTACCCTCAATAATGGAATATTTATTGTTGTCCTTGTTTATTTTTCGCTGCACTGCAGGCGGATTTATTATTGAAGACGGCTTTCGTTATTTCCTTGTGTTTCCCGTTACGTTTCTGATGATTGTGTTAGATTATTAAAAATATAAATGATTGGCTCTATGTATTTAACCTCCTTGGTTTGTCTTTTTTTTAAAAAGTGACGTTCGACTCGCGCGTCATCAGACTATTTTGTTTGAGGACTTTATTTTAAGGGGCCTTAGTAGGTGAAAACGGCAAAATGGACTGTTATCTATGAGCTATAATTGAAAATATTGAATGTTTTTCGCACTGAAATTTCTAATAGATATGTATTACAGAACGTATGTGTGATAGGATGACTGTTTCCAAAACACGATTGGAAAAACTTTGCTCGATAGAAAAAAAACCTGAAGTTAACTCTAAAATATCATATAAATGCTCATTACAACCGCATTGTACGATAATAGGTAATTCGCATAAAATCAGAAAAACATAGGATTACCTTCCTACCTTCATACCTTCTCGATTTCGTGACTGTTTTAGATAGATAGATAGATAGATAGATAAACACTTTATTGCACACAAAATAACACATTTGTAAGGAATACATGTTCACATAAATGTACAATTTAGGCAGTCTTATTGCTAGAAGCAATCTCTTCCAGACAACCTACAGGCAGAGGAAATATGATTAAAATATTTAGATTTAGAAAATACTAAATATTTTCATTCACTTTTTGATAAAAATGTGAATGGCGCTTACGATTTTTAGTTTCGAGCACGTTGATTCCATACTAAACGCGTACAATCACCTCCTCCCCCACTCCCTTACCTCAGGCGCGAAGAGCTACGAAATCTGAATTTTCGCTGACCGCCGAACCCGTCTTAAATGGTTTCATTTGTTTAATTTATTTTGTAAATGCATTTGTTTGTCTTTAAATTAATAGATCTTTTATAATGTAATTCATGTTTATAAAAAGATAGTCAATTTTGCTTCAAACGGGAGCAAAACTAAAAATTTCAATATTTCGGGAAAAACGAACCATCTTCGAATGGTCGTAAGCGCCATTCACATTTTTATCAAAAAGTGAATGAAAATATTTAGTATTTTCTAAATCTAAAACAGTCACGAAATCGAGAAGGTAAATACCTATGTTTTTCTGATTCTATGCGAATTACCTATTATCGTACAATGCGGTTGTAATGAGCATTTATATGATATTTTAGAGTTAACTTCAGGTTTTTTTTCTATCGAGCAAAGTTTTTCCAATCGTGTTTTGGAAACAGTCATCCTATCACACATACGTTCTGTAATACATATCTATTAGAAATTTCAGTGCGAAAAACATTCAATATTTTCAATTATAGCTCATAGATAACAGTCCATTTTGCCGTTTTCACCTACTAAGGCCCCTTAAAATAAAGTCCTCAAACAAAATAGTCTGATGACGCGCGAGTCGAACGTCACTTTTTAAAAAAAAAAAGACAAACAAAGGAGGTTAAATAGATAGAGCCAATCATTTATATCTTTAATAATCTAACAATCATCAGAAACGTAACGGGAAACACAAGGAAATAACGAAAGCCGTCTTCAATAATAAGTCCGCCTGCAGTGCAACGAAAAATAAACAAGGACAACGATAAATATTCCATTATTGAGGGTAGGCACCTTTTACTCCGAGCAATTATATCACCGTGTTACATTTTGTTTTACTTGTATCTCCTAAACAGCTAAGACGAGGGAAAAAACTTCTGCCTTTTCAATTGGTCAGGCGCTTTTCCCCGAACAAATTATAAATATGCCATATCTTCTTAAATACTATTTGTATCAAAATAATACAAAAATATGTAAATGAAGCAATTATGTAGCAATTATTAACGCTAAATATTTAAACAAACTCTGCGTGATTAATGTTCAACTAGTAGGTAACCAGCCAACCTGATGTCAGAACCGCTGGTCAAAAAAATAAGCGGATTCCTAAAAATCTATCACATGTAGCAATTATTTATTGTATGAAGCAAATATAAGCAACTATGTAGCAATTTTAAAATTAACTCTCACAACAAAAGGACATAGGCAACCAGCCATTCTGACGGTGACCAAACAAGACGAGTGGTTAAGCGGATTCGGCCGGAAAATTCTAATTTATTATAAAGATAAGATAGGTCATTAATTTAAATAACATTGGACCAAAGACACTGCCCTGAGGTATACCATAGTCATATTGCTACTACATTAATTATTTACAAGCCGAAAAAAGTTCTTAGGCGATTAATACAAAATATTATGAAGTTACGTCATTAAATCACATAACATAGAATACATTGGAATAAAACCTGTTTTGGGAAAATCCAAAAAAACAACATTTCGGGAATTATTTACGCTAACGCGATACTTTCACGACTGTCTCCGCAATATGTAAGGACTTATCAACTTCAAATTGGGATATATTAGCTAGCTATCTTCTTCTCATAATCTGACACATCTTTTCATCATCCATCATCCGCCATCATGATTTTTAATGTTGCCAATTTGCCGCGTATTTCCCATTTTTTTCCGAAATGGTGCAGCACAAACCAAGGACACTAAAGAAGGGAGGGTGGTGAGGTTGCATTCCGCATTGGGATAGTCGGTCGGTCGGTCGGTCTTCGATTGGATCGTGAAGACGGGTTTAAACTGTCGAATATGTCTGGAATCCAGTGATTAGGAAGTGAAACAACCGGAAGATTAAGCAAAGTGTCGTTTCGCGTGCCACTGTAGGCCTAGCACGAACCTAACATTTTGTTAAAGACATAGGAAATTATGTCTTTAAAAAAATGTTTGGTTCGACTTCGAGTAGGTATCGTTTACTTTCGATTACCAAAACGTTAGCGGTTCGTGCTAGGCCTACTGTAAGTGTTGTGTGTCGAGAACAGTTGCGGGACAATAGTGAGTTTGTGAACAGAGGTACCGCCGGCGAACGTAGTAAAATAATTCAAAGGAGAGTAGACCGATATGTCTGCCAATAACATTTCACCCGCAAGATTTCCAGTTACTCCGTGACCATGGCGCTTGTAACAGTCCCGAAATATCGGAAACTCGAAACAAATATGGTACATGGTAGCAATCACGGACATATTCTCGTGTCCTCTGAGTGAATTCGCAAGAACGGCACTATTTATTTATTTAATAAACACAATTAAACGGGCTCAACCCAGTAACATAGTTAAAATAACTAGCGATTACAACGATTTCTCAACATGTTGTGTTGTAATTGCGGACTGTCTGCGAATATATCCAATTAGGGGCTAGAGGCCAAGAACATTTTAACGCCCTCTGCATTCGGCACAGTGGGGATTGTTCACATGCTACTGTACGACACGGTGGAATAACCAACAGCTTATGCCTCCGCCCAGCGCGTATTTGTAAATACTTATCAGGCACATCCAAACGAGACACCCGCTCTACCCACTCAGGCGAGTCCATGCTTCCCCGCAAGATTGCTAAAGCAGTAGAAATCTCTGAACGGGTTCTTCTCACTTCCAAAGCGTTCATGTGGAACATTCCCAGTAAGAAATTCGTGGGGTACATGAAGGGATAATACCCATACACTAGCTTATAGAAATAACGAAGAAAAGACTTCTGAATCTTCTTTAACATTAGCCTATTCTTAGCTTCGTGAGGATTCCAGACACATGGGCCAGATTCCAATGAACTTCTAGCAAGACATAAAAAGTAGCTTAATGACGTCAGGACTGTGGAAATCACGCAGGTTACGCAGTAAAAACCCCAGTCGACGGAAGCAACTACGCGTCAGAGAGAGAGAGAGAGAGAGAATTTGTACTATGTTATAAATTGTAGTTGTTTTTAAGAGTAATGTAGAGATTTTTTATTCGTTCTAAAGAGGTTTAGTTTCTCTTCTGTTTTTGTACAGGATAGTTACACTATCGCATTGGGTCAAGTTTCCTGTAATAATAGTTGTAAGAGGTAATAAATAAATAAAATAAAATCCTGTTGTTTGTAATTTTAATGTAGGACTTGTACCACAATGTGACATGCAATGAATAAATAATATAACAATGAGTATGACGTATGAAATCATGTGAAACCATGTTACTATCACATTAGTAGACAAAATTGTGGCAAATAAAATTTGGGCAAGAGTGTGTATCCCCTTAGGGAGGCTTGACGAAACTCCACAGGAAGGTCTATCACTAACAATGGGCAATGAATCCGCGTGCTGGAGTATGGCTAGCGCTACCTCATAGTTGAGGTGAGGCCAGCAACAGGATGTAAAAGTAAGTTAATGCTGTTGTTTGTTTGAAGAACGACAGTTTTTTGTGACCTTATCTGCTGGCTTCTGTATAGTTGATAAGTTCAATTTGAAAGGATACAGAAGCGATTCCTGATTCACCCCTTATTCATAAAAAAGCATAGTTGAAGCAATGGACGTGCCATGTCATTTACTCGCAAATGGCGGCGGTAACAATAATGAAAGAGACAAAGCAATACAAAAGTTGACGTTTTAATGAAGCGCTGTTTAAGTTCTTATGAATAAGGGGGTCAATGTTTTGCAATGCCCCGATTGTATGTTAGTGGTGACTCACTGTCCTCCTGCGCCTGCTGGTCCCCCTCTACGACGACGACGCAGTCAGCGAGCGCGTCCACGAGCGGCTGCTGCTGCAGCAGGTCCGCGTGCAGCGCCTGGACCGCGTGCAGCTGCGCTGTGACTGACTGCGTGGAGGCTCCTGGTGAACCCATGTGGGAGATGCGGTCTTCCGTCTTCGTCAGCCATTGTCTGAGGGGAAAAATAACATGTCAATCAATATCCCCAACCCACCAATATAATAATATGAGTTAGTCTTTGAACTTTTTGACATAACATTCATTCGTTGTGAGTTCCTATAAAATCATTGTTTTAAAAATAGTTATTTGCCGTAAATTAGCTCAGTGCAGTGAGCACTACGACACTGGAAGTTAAAAGTCAGTTTGTAGTATTTCAAATCATTATTCGCTACCAGTAAATTAAGTTATAGCTTCCAAACAATAACAGTGCCCAGTGATTATTAAAAATTTCGACGGTTGGCGCATATTGGAACGTCAACCCGCTGCGAGCAACTCGAACGGTTACGTCCGCTGCAGAAGGTCCAGTTTGCCGTGCCGCACGCGCGCTGGCGCCTAATGACCTTACGTCGACGCGCTACAGATCGTGCTACGCCAGAAAGGACAATCGGTGATATTATACCTTCCAGCCTCCCAGAGTACAACGAAAATTGTATTTTTTTTTTTTGTTTTTTTTACCTAATGGTTACTATCCAATTGAATGCACCCTGAGTACCGATTTTAGAGGAAACTATATATCAGTGGCTCACAAACATGTCTCCAAAAAGCAAGTGCGCTGGTTGTGGGGTTTTTATCAAGACGAAAGAACACCTGATTTGCTCAATCTGTACGCAGAAATATGAGTTACAGTGCGCCAACGTCTCGGATAGGATTTTCAAAAGCATGACTAACGAACAGCGCCGTGTGTGGCAGTGCCCCGAATGTCGCTGTAAGAAACCAAAGCCAGACAACACAAACACTCCAGCGCGCGGCACCCCCCCCCTCGAACCCCCTTATTTTGGATGATTCTTCCAACGCTGATACGGTGAAATCTTCAAATGAATCCCCAACGTGCAGTAATGTGACATTGCGTGCTCATCAGCGAGGACGTCAGTCCCAGGGCTGCTTATGTGATTCTGGTGTAATGCTGGATAATATAAGGGATATAATGAAGCAAGAAATGAGCGCCATCGTCCAGGCTAAAGTAACAGAACAATTAAAGGCAATCAGAGAGGAAATGGCCAGCTACCACGATTCACTATCCTTTATAAGTAAACAGTATGATGATTTAAAGTCTGCCCTGGAAGACAAAACTGAGACTATATCAAAATTGCAGTCCGACAATGTTCTCCTGCAGTCAACGGTTACCCTTTTATCCAATAGGCTAAGTCTGACAGAGCAACATATGCGTGAAAGTAACCTTGAGATTAACGGTATTCCTGAAAACAGATCTGAAAATCTGGTTAACACTGTGATACAAATGGCAAAAATTATTGAAAATCCAGTTTCGGACAGCGATATTTTAAATGTAACCAGAGTGGCAAAACTGGTTAAGACCAACGATGATTGCCCCGCTCAGTAATTGTCAAGCTTCGCTGTGCCCGCCAACGTGATTCTATCCTGGCTGCAGTAATTCGGTTCAACAAGAAAAATTCAACCGAAAAATTGAGTTCTCAGCACTTGGGCGTCGGCGGGAACCGTGTACCTGTATATGTATCCGAACATCTTACGCCCGACAACAAGACCTTGCACGCTGCTGCTCGTAAGAAGGCAAAAGAGCAGAATTATAAATTTTGTTGGGTCCGTAACGGCCGCATATATGTGCGAAAGGATGAATCTTGTCAGGCGTTATACGTACGTAACTCTGATAGCTTAAAACTCATAGCATAATAGCAAGTTTTCGTCTTTTTTTTAAGTGCTACGGTATTTTTCAAGTTACAGAGCTGGATGATATTACTATTTATTATCAGAACGTCCGAGGTATGAGGACAAAGACTAATAACATTTACACCAAAATTCTGCTGTCGGATTACAAGCTGATAGTTTTTACAGAGACATGGCTCAATTCAAGTATATGTGACAGTGAAATAATAGACTCACGGTATAATGTTTATCGCAGGGATAGGTTGTGTGGCAGGGGTTCCAGGAGAGACGGAGGGGGGGTTTTGATTGCTGTATCACGTGAAATGTCTTCTACTAGGATGGTTAGCTGGGAAAGTGACAGCGAGGACTTGTGGGTTACCATTTCTTTAAATACGGGCAGTGGTATGAAGAAAATTGCTATCTGTGCTGTCTACCTTCCTCCACCACTGCGTTTGGAGTCACTTAATAGCTACCTCAACAGTGCGGGGGTTGCTGTCATGAATTCTGTTGATGAAGTCATCATAGTGGGAGATTTCAACCTTCCCTTCATTAAATGGTCTACAAGTAAAGATGATCCATTTTGTATGGATCCTACTGATTATCACAACCCGTTAGGTTATGCACTGGTCGATTTCATGGCACTTAATAACTTAAAACAGTTTAACAAGATTGAAAATAATATCAGCAGAATTCTTGACTTGGTACTTTGCACTTCATCGGGAATTGTTGTTGAGCCACCTCCAGATACTATAAGTACTTTGGACCCCTACCACCCATGTTTGTTAATTTGTATACCTCTTGTCAATTCCTGTAGATTTCTTAGACCAATGAATTGTGATAACTTGAATTACTTTAGGGCTAACTACGATATGATTGTATCCGAGCTGACAAGTGTCAATTGGTCTTCCCAGTTTGCTTTATGTGGCGATGTAAATGCAATGGTTTCAGCACTTTATACTGTCATAGGTAAGAGTATCGAGGCAAACGTACCAAGACGTGGCAATGTTAAATCTAGGTTCCCTCCGTGGTTTTCCTACGCGTTGATTCAGAGACTATCTGAAAAAAATAAGTTGCGGCGGAAATATCGGAAGTATAGGAACCCCATGGACTTAATATCGTACGGTGTGGTTCGCGATTATTGTCATAGGTTATACGACCAATGCTACGCTCGCTACAAGAGCTCAATCGAGACCGATATAAAGAAAAACCCAAAAGCGTTTTGGCGCTTTATTCATGATAAGCGGAAGAACAGTTCATCCATTCCGTCTACCATGCATAGGTTGGGTGACACTGCTAGTACTGGAGCTGACATAGCTAATCTCTTTGCTACTCAATTCTCGGCATCTTACTGTAGTGACAGTTCTAACGAACCCTCGTCTCCTGTCATGGGTTCTGCCATTGGCAACCAATGTTTGAACCGCATCTGCCTAACAGAAAGGGATATTATAAAGAAAATAAAACAACTTGACGTTTCTAAGGGAGCTGGGCCCGACGGATTGCCTACTGTGTTTGTGAAGCGCTGTGGTGCCGCATTGTCATGGCCATTGACTTTAATTTTCAACCGCTCTTTGTCCGATGGATGTTTTCCAGACGAGTGGAAAAAAACCAGAATCGCACCATTGCACAAAAAGGGTGAAATGGATAATATAATTAACTACAGGCCAATTGCTATTTTGTCTTGCTTTTCCAAACTGTTTGAGTCACTGGTTTACCCCAGCTTGGTCAGTCATGCTGAACCTCTATTGTCATCCTGTCAACATGGCTTCAGATCTGGTCGCTCAACGGTGACCAATCTCAGTGTCTACTTGTCTGATCTGTCAATGCATCTTGATGGTGGAATGGAGGTTGATGCGATTTACACGGATTTTGCCAGTGCCTTCGATAAAGTTTGTCATTCCATCCTACTTCAAAAACTAAATTACTTTGGCATGCAAGGATCCCTATTGAACTGGTTTAGGTCGTATCTAGCAAAAAGACTCCAGGTGGTTTCAGTAAACGGGTACAAATCCTTGCCTTACTATGCCCTGTCAGGAGTGCCCCAAGGATCCCACCTTGGACCTGTTTTATTTTTAATTTTTGTTAATGACATCACCACTACTCTTCAAAATTGCAAGGGTCTTTTGTTTGCAGATGACTTAAAAATATATAAAACCATCTCTTCACCGCATGATGTCAGACTCATCCAGGAGGACTTGTACAGGGTCGTAAGTTGGTGTTCTGTCAATAGAATGGAGCTGAATGTTAAAAAATGCCATCACATGAGATTTACGAGGAAGAAAACCCCATTAGAGTCGAGTTATATGGTTGACGGGACAGCACTGACCAAAGTTAGCGAAATCGCGGACCTTGGTGTCATCATGGACAGTGGAATGCGATTTGTGGAGCATGTGGACATGATCGTCAGCAAAGCCGCTAGGATGCTCGGATTTCTAAAGCGAAACACTGGCCAGTTTAGTCCACGCACTAAAGTTCTCCTATATAATTCCCTGGTGAGGAGCCATCTGGAATACGCTTGCATTGTCTGGAGCCCAATGTATAGTATACATTCCCAAAGAGTAGAAAGCATTCAGCGGGCTTTCACTAGGCACTTGGCTTATATATCTAGTGGTATTTCTCATCGCTGCACATATCGCTCCTTAAATACAAAAGCCCCACAAGTCAAAAAAAGCAAATTATACAGGGGAGACATTTGAAAAAATAATTTCAGTAATTCATGAATTTTTGTTCAAACTATGTATATTTTGCTGATGTTTTTGGTATCAAAAGATGCGTAATCAAATTGTCTTTTCCTAATAAAGCAGTCTTAACCATAATATTGAATAAACTCTCCAAAAAACGCACATAAGTTAGTTTTGAATATAGATTTTGACTCCAACAAAATTAAAATTTTAAAACGCAACCCACCATAATCCGGAAAATATGACTTTCAATTTCAGTTGACAACTAACTAAAATGACAATTTCACATAAAAATGGCACAAATGTTCTAATTACTGCATAAATAAACTTCTTAAATGAAAACCATCACTAAAATCTAATCATGAGATCTTCAATTAGGTCGAAACTTAATTTTACCGTTATCAAAGTTTCACAAACGTCCACTAAAACCGCCATTACCTACTTAAATCGACATTATTCATCCGATTTCAGATTTTAAAAATATTACTTATTAATTATTTACCTAGGTAGACTTTACGAGAAGTTGACATTAAACGTTAACGTTTGTATAATCCAGCGTAAGAGTTTTAAAATTGAAGTTAAAAACAAAACTATATTAGACTGTGAAAAGCAAGAGTCATTAAACTCTGGCATAACAAGGCAATAACAATATTTAGAAAGCTCTCCAGCCAGACTCTACTACTCATGGATCAGAGAAACGAAATGAGGCTTCAGAACTCAGCAGATGACCATCGTTATCGGCAACTCAATAGACAGATTTAATACCCAGCTTATTAAAGAGGCCATTGAGCGGAACAAAGGCTCCAAAGTGTTCGTCAGAGATCTTTCTATTGGGCAAAGCCAACTGACGAGGCTGATAACTGAGGCAGGTAGCATCTTTACGTACAACACCTGAACCCCTGTGGGAGATTGAGTGTTTCTATGGACAGTTGTATTCCACGCAATTTCACCTGTTGAAAGCAAGGCTAAAGACCCTAGAGCCAAGCTTACCCGACACTATACCGAAGATATCCCGGACGTCAGCTTGTACGAGATCAGGATGGCTCTAAAGCAGCTTAAAAATAACAAGGCGGTGGGTGATGACGGAATCACAACAGAGCTTCTGAGAGCGGGCAGTCGGCCGATACTTAAGGTCCTCCAGACGCTCTTCAGCTCTGTCATCCTCTAGGGCAGAACGCCAAAAGCATAGGGCAGAAGCAATGTGATGCTGTTTTTCAAGAAGGGTGATAAAACTCTGTTGAAGAACTACAAACCCATCTCGCTTCTGAGTCATATCTATGAGTTGATTTCGAGAGCCATTATGAATCGTCTCAAGAGAGACTTCCAACCTGCCGAACAAGCCGGGTTTCGAAAAGGCTATAGTACCATAGACCACATTCATACGTTGGGGCAAGTTATACAGAAGACCGAAGAGTACAACCACTTTGCCTAGCGTTCGTGGATTATGAGAAGGCCTTTCGCTCGAAGGATTGCATCGTTGAAGTGGCAGTGGGCAGGACACATAGCGCGGAGAACTGATGGCCGTTGGGGCGGAAAGGTTCTGGAATGGCGACCGCGTACCGGACGACAATCCGTGGGCAGGCCCCCCACAAGGTGGACCGACGATGTGTTCAGGGTCGCGGACTGCCGCTGGATGCGGACAGCGCAGAACCAATCGTTGTGGAGATCCTTGGAGACGCCTATGCCAAGCAGTGGGCGTCGTTCGGCTATGATTATGATGAAGAAAAATAAAATAGAATTGTTTATAATAGCATTTCTAATTGATTTTTGTTTTGCACATAATATCACGCTAAAAACTACAAAATGTTATAGTTAAAACAACACCAAAACTAAATGTTGTGTTTAAATCTAAGCAATTTTTTATTCAAAAGATACCATATTTCTAAATGTCTTCAATTAAATTTTTACAAAACTAACTCAATTCAAAATATGGTACTTTATTCTTGAAAAGTAAAAATTGTAACACAACGTAAATTAACATGCGAACCTTAAGGCGCGATACCAGGAAAACGGCTCTCGGGAAAACTAAAGTTTTATATAGAAAATATGAAGTGTGAGGCACGAAAAAAATCGTCATAGTAGTCAAAGAGTTGCACAATCAGCTCAAACTTCCAGTATATGGATCAACTTACCAGATTAATGTGAAAAAAAATCAGAATATCGCTAAAAACGTGCAAAACGCACTCCCGTATTTCAAAAGTTTAGGCATCATATAAACTAACAACTTACGTGTTTTAAATAACGTGTAAAGATCAGATATCAAAGAAGCATTGCCAATCAGTTGTTTTTCATTGCTTTATTTCAGTTTTGTGCAAAAAATTCCCAAACATTCCGAATTTTTCGCTTGAAATCTCCATACAAATTACTATGGAGTGAGTGAAGTTTCTTTGATAGCTGTCCGCGCACCGTCGCAGCTCACTCCCCCCCATGTCCCCAAGGTGAACGCACGTCGCTTTTGACGAAAATGACATTTATAATTACGCGGATAATTTACACGAAATAGGCGCACATAGGGTCTTTTGTTGAAAATAGTACAACTTTGTTTTTTTTCCTCCGTACTGTTTGTTCATATGCATTATGCATAATTTATCAAACGTATGATTTTATCATGATTCACCATGAGAGTAATATGGCAGGTTTATATTTATAAGTACACTTGATTAAAAGCTCACTTGGGTTTAACAATTTGGTACTAGTTGCCATTTAATTTTCCTATTTTTTCTTGTAAATTTTTACTATTTGTAACTTATACTGAAAGTTTTTACTATTGGTATTTGAAAAACAATCTATGTATTTACTTTTAGCATGGTGTCAATCTGCAGCATCATCGGCTAATGCCAATACGGGATCTGCCTAAAATATTCAAGCAAAACAAGGGAACGAAGTAAGAACGCAAATAGCTTTGATTGCTTTCAAATCGAATTGATTAAAACTATGTTATTTGTGTGGTCTAAGCTACTATGTTATCTGATCATGAAAGCTTGATTAAGGTGTCTGAATAGATTAAAGGTTCTTTTTTGAACAATATTTTTTACTAAATTAATTTTGGAGGCCTCTATCATAACTGAAATTGTTCGACAAAGAAATTTGACGAAACATAAAGATACAAAGTTATAGAGCAGAAATCAAAGTTAATACTTACGTTAAGTTAAGTCTTTGAAAAAATGCGAACAGAAAACTATGCATCGAGTTCGTGTACTTACACACGCCGTATTTTTATGCTTGTTTGTATTCTTCACGCAGTGACGTGCACTCACCCGGCGTCATGTGGAAGACTGAGTTGCGGGACTGCGCAGACGGCTGTCAAAGAAACTTCACTCGTTCCATAGTAATTAGCATGGAGATCTCGAGCAAAGAAAAATGAAAGTTTGCGTTTGTTTATACGAAACAGAAATAGTTATTGCAATAGAACATAATGACAAGTTATTCGAAATGGAAACACACTTCACACCGGAACAGCTTTTACAATTGTACCAAGCACAAATTCGGTTGTGTATGTAGTACTTCTGCCACCACTGGGATGGCTCTGCCAAGTATCAGCTGGATGCACTGGACTCAGCAGACCGAAGAGCCAGGAGACTGTTAGGTGACGAGACGCTCGTTGGAACCAAACTCGAGTTTGGAGCATCGGCGTAGAGTTGCCTGTCTATCGGTTTTTTATAAGGTGTATTTCGGAGAGTGTGCGCAAGAACTTCATGACCTGATACCACTCTCTACTTTCTACTACCGGACGACAAGTCGCCGTGAGGGCTTTCACCTCCATGTGGTCGACTTTCCAGCGGTCCGAACTAAGCGGTTTGGTGCTTCCTTTCTGGTCCGCACCGCTAAGGAGTGGAACGCCCTCCCTGCGTCTGTGTTTCCGGATACATACAACCTTGGTGTCTTCAAGGCAAGAGTGAATAAGCATTTTTTGGGTAAGCGTGGCTGGCGAGACTGAGGTCAAACGCAAACCCATTTTAAATTAAAAAAAAATGGATCAGATAGAACTTTGATATAAATATGAATTATCATATTTACGTCAGCCATGGAAAAATGGCAGTGCAAGCATTTTTATCTCTAACTGGCTATTTGCACACAGCTTTTCCCTGTAGTAATTTGAATGAACTATACAGACAAACGTTCTAGAAAATATAATTAGCATCAACTATCATTTAGATAGTGAAAGCTTATGTAAAAACAGACAGAAAAACGCGGAGGGTGACTTCCTTTCATACTATGCTCTACTCGTAGATCAATTCCAGTAAGATAAAGATTACGGTAGATTCTGTATTAAATTCAGCGTAAAAAGCCTGAAATACGATGGCCTCTACAGGAGACTAAAGGTATTATACTCAAGTGTTATTATCTAAAATAAATTATCCACTAAAAGTGTCTCAACTGTTGACAACTGTTAAATTCCTCGTTTTAGTTAGTAACAAGATAGCTCCCTTTAATGCTTCTTGCAGCTTTTCATTACAAGTAAGACCAATTTATTAGTGGGTTCTTCTGCATGTTACTAGAAATGGCTCCGTGTATTGCTATATCATATGCATTGGATGTAAGAAATATTTTGTGTTCATGATGATCGAACGGATAAACCAAGTTACAACTAAATCTCGATGGAATCGTCAAGTACCAGATATAACATTGTGCAAATAACGTGGTCACGAGAATAGATTGCAAATAACAGTGTAAAAAAATAATTGGCAAAACCGCTTGTTAGTATGTTTAATAAAATAAAATGTTTGGTTTGTTTCTTTTGTTTGCCCTATATCCTGAAATATTTTGGGTGGCGAAATAAAAATATCTTTGGTGAACGCATCAAATGATTATCATGCCGCGTTTTATAATAATAATAAATAAATAAATATCCCTGGACATTATTCCACACAGCGCCATCTAGCCCCAAGTGAGCTAATTATACTCCGTTTTTATGGGATACTAGACAACGGATAAACATACTTAAATACTTTTTCTTTTGTAAATGCATACTTATTATACATAGGAAACACCCAGACCAATACAAACAATATATATGAATATAGCCATCGACACGATAAGAAGAAGAATACAAACAGACATGTTCATGCACACAAATGTTTGTACTGTGCGGGGATCGAACCCGCGACCTTTGGTGTAGTAGCCGATTTCTAAACAATTACACCAAGACGGTCGTCCGGATTTATGCATTGCATTTATGCACGGATTGCACGGCCCAACCACTGTGTGACCATAGCTGTCACGATCGCTTTCAAATTTGACAGATTTTCTCTCCGGCCGACCCTAGTAGCGAACCTTAAAAGCAAACCCCGCAGCAAGCTGCCTATGTTCCTGTAAAAAGTTCCCACTAACACCAATAGATGGCGTTGGCAGTAACTTAGCTCGCGCAAGCATTGTGTTTTAGATTTTGTACTAGACCTCACCGTACTTATAAATATTTTATTCATACCGAATTCAAGCAGAATTCAAATCTGGTAACCGTTCACAGTTACACTAGAGTTGGCTTGCAAGCTATTGCACCTCTTCTGGTTGACTGGAACGACACCTCTTTTTTGGTTTGCCAATACTTTTTTTGAATGTAAAGGCACTGAGCTCGTACATTTAAGCTGTTAAGTTGCGCTGCTCAGTCCATTCTACATTTTATCTGTATCGATACGTAATATAGATCTCCACAACCGCACTCCCGCGTGTTTTACTTGGCGACCTCACCGCGCACCCCTTCCTCACCCGGACTCCCGTATTACAAATTTAAAAAAAATATATTAAGTATACAGTGCAAAACTAACTCAATACATAAAATGGTACTTTTATCTTGAGAAATATATAAAAGAAAATTTATTAAATAATGCAAAAGTAACTCAATTCAAAATATGGCAGTATTGCATACAAAAATAAGAGGAATTATTTTAATATTATTTGCAAAACTAACTTATTTTGAAATATGGTACTATTGATTAAAAAAATAATAAGATACTTACGTGTAAGTTAAGTGCAATACGAATACATTTTTGAATGTGACGCTTTTGTTTATATTATTTTATCTTAATTCACGTGCTCCGGTTGGAAGTCTGGTAGGAATTGGCATTGTGGTACTTTTGCACGAAACTCAATGGCAAAAACGGTATAGAACAAAACTAACGTATGAGCGTTTACGGGTATTTTTGATCGTAAAACAACGGCTGTCTTTGTGAAACTATATACTTTTATCGTTTAAGATGCGTTTTATGCAATAAAAACCATTTTGATTTTTTTTGAAATGTGTGACTTTTGTATTGAAGGAGCGATATAACCAGCGTCTGGAGTTTTTTGAAATCCAGTCGTTGTATAGTCGCCGCAAATTACACGATTTAGTTTTCCTGCACAAGGTGCTAAACCATGGCATCAGATGTCCTGACATTCTCGAGCAAGTAACTCTTAATATTCCATACAAATTGCCACGTCATGCTATAGCGAAATTATTTTCAACACCGTTTGCGAAAACGAATCTTGGTTGTAATGCTCCCTTATATAGAATGTGCAACGAGTTTAACAAGCTTAACGGAAGAGTGGATGATCTGGATATATTCCACGATTGTTTACCCTCTTTTAAAAAAAAGGTGCTGGAACTAGTTGCAGGTTAGGTTTTATTTAATTAAAATTTTTAAATTGTAAATTTTAAGTTTAATTTATTAGTTTTTAGTGTTGTCAAATTGGCGAATGTTGTACGTACCTGTAATAGGTGTACATATCAGACCGTGTATATGTAGTTAGTTAATTATGGTATAGTTTTAATATGTACACTGTTGGTATGTCTTTAAAATAAAAATAAAAAAAATAAAAAAATAAATATCCCTGGATATTATTCCATACAGCGTCCTCTAGCCCCAAAGTAAACTACTTGAAGCTTGTGTTATGGGATACTAGACAACGGATAAACATAAATACATACTAAATATACATGGGAAACACCCAGACTAAACAGACATGTTCATGCACACAAAATTTAATGTTTGCACAGTGTGGAAGTCGACCCCGCGGCCTTTGGTGTAGTAGTCTATTTCTCAATCAGTACACCAAATCGGTCGTCAAACTCGAATACTTTGACAATGATTCAAATTAACTTCGTGAAACAACAGGCTGAGAACCTGCACTAGGCAAAGCCTAAAGTTAATCGCTCCAACTAAAAAGCGGAAAGCTAGAGGCCGAGCGTCAAATGGGATGGCGAAGGCTGGAACGTCCTTCAACAGCGGTCCAATTAACTTCGCGAAGCCGTTGGCTGAGCACTAAAATTATTTCACTAAAACACTTACCGTTCAGACAAGAACATGAGTATTGCTCTGGGACCGGAAATCGGATAACGAACGACGCAGCGGCGGGCATAACAGACCTAGCTAAGGTCATAAGTCGACTGAAAGGCTGACAGCCAGAAGTTCGTTTTATCTATAAGTCTGACATTACACATGTGGAGAATATGCCTAGGGGCATGATCGCGAATAGAACACGGATTGAGATTTCATCTATGACGTCATGTTGTCTGGCATTAGTTGCTCCCAGGCTCCCGGTAGGAGCCCGTGTACCTGAAGGCGTGCAGCTGTGCCCGCTGGGCGCGCTCGAGCGCCGCGTGCACGTGCCCCTGGCGCGCCATGGCGGCGGCCCGCAGTTGTTCCCAGCGGCCCGTGAGCAGGCGCCCCTGCAGCCGCCCCTCGGCCCCTGAGCCCGTGTACCTGAAGGCGTGCAGCTGTGCCCGCTGGGCGCGCTCGAGCGCCGCGTGCACGTGCCCCTGGCGCGCCATGGCGGCGGCCCGCAGTTGTTCCCAGCGGCCCGTGAGCAGGCGCCCCTGCAGCCGCCCCTCGGCCCCTGAGCCCGTGTACCTGAAGGCGTGCAGCTGTGCCCGCTGGGCGCGCTCGAGCGCCGCGTGCACGTGCCCCTGGCGCGCCATGGCGGCGGCCCGCAGTTGTTCCCAGCGGCCCGTGAGCAGGCGCCCCTGCAGCCGCCCCTCGGCCCCTGAGCCCGTGTACCTGAAGGCGTGCAGCTGTGCCCGCTGGGCGCGCTCGAGCGCCGCGTGCACGTGCCCCTGGCGCGCCATGGCGGCGGCCCGCAGTTGTTCCCAGCGGCCCGTGAGCAGGCGCCCCTGCAGCCGCCCCTCGGCCCCTGAGCCCGTGTACCTGAAGGCGTGCAGCTGTGCCCGCTGGGCGCGCTCGAGCGCCGCGTGCACGTGCCCCTGGCGCGCCATGGCGGCGGCCCGGAGCTGTTCCCAGCGGCCCGTGAGCAGGCGCCCCTGCAGGCGCACCTCGGCGGCCTCCTCCCTTGCCAGGGCCCCCTCGGCCAGCAGCCGCGCCCCCGCCTCCAGCACGTAGCCCACGCGCATCTGCTGCTCCGCCAGCTCCAGCAGGAAGCGCTGCAACACACACAAAAACTCGATTACAAAACCAGACAGATGACGCTAGTTCCAAGTCTATTCACGCACCTAACAGATAAACACGGAGAATGTGCTTTTAAAAAAAAAGGATCACCATTACATACTTTAAGGGTGCGTCTGAATCTAAGGACGTGCAGCACGCAAACAGTTTGCAAACCGGTCGCGACCTGCGCGTATTTTTTTTTAAATGCAGCGCTCCTATTAAAATGCAGTAGCAGTTACTCCTCCTCTTTTGTGCAACTTCCGTTCAATTTCATGATGTGTGCACAAATCTAGCACCACTCGCGCGAACGGCGCGGTCACTAGATCTCAATCTACGTCCAGATAATACATTGCAAAATTAATAGTGCTCCGAGTAAGAAGCAGAAACTCACAATAAAGAATGAATATAGTAGTTTTACACTACGCCGCGTCTACGCACTCAGATACAAATCAATAACCCTACGCATCTTTGAGTAAAAGAACATAATATGATAAAGTACCGCAAGTTGCGGCACATACGGCTGTATCTTTCGATCACGTTGATTTGGAACTTCGATTTTTTAACTTAAAGGTATAATAGACCTAAATATTCAATACAAATCACAGTTGATTAGCTTTACACGTTCACGAGAAAAGGGGAAATAAACTAAATCATTCAAAATTTAAAAATATTTCATTGTTTATGATGTAACTAAAAATTTACTGTTTTGGCAATTTTCCCTTTATCTGCGCTGTAAAACGTTGCTTTGTACCAAATTTCAAGCTTCTGAGTTTATGGAAGGTACCCTGTAGGTTTTGATTTCCTTGCGAGTGTCGAAGCTTGCGAAGCATCATAAACGGCTGCATCTTACGACGGCGTTGGTTTAGAAGTTTAATTTTTCCACAGCGCCGGGGGACAACAGACTCGAGTACTTTTTTGATATGCATTTCAGCTTGATGCCTAGTCCCGTTCTTATTTCCATTTATTCTCGATTTTAGTTTCCTGACATGCGAAGTTTTCTAACTAACATATTTTAGTAGCTTTTGAAAACGGATAATTTCATTATCAATTAGACATGCGTAGTTCCAGGAACTATGCCCGACACTGGAACGCCATCGTTCCAATCCGAGTCGTCTTATTTAACAGGTTCATCGTTCCTCACATGTCCAAGCGAGATGGACCGTACGGGAAAGGGAACTATTGGCGGCGCCAACGAGCCCTGCCGAGCGTGACCCGATCATTACAGAGCCCTGAAGGGACAGCACATTGAGTGATAGTCGTACAATGTTTCATCTTATGTATTATTAGGTGCGATTTGTTACAAAGATGTATGCGTTGACGTCTATGCAAAGGCAACGATTTCGCGTATGAGCGAAATTGAGACAGGGGGGTCCCGTTAGAGTAGTGTGTCTGAGCTTATGTGGGCATCACGCCCAAAAGTGGGGTATCGTAGCCCATACGTGGGCTGGTGTGGACTTCACCAGAAGCGACACTACATAATCGTTCCAGGTTCAATCCAGTGCCGGTCATGATTTGCGCATATCAACTATCAATACAAGGAACTGTAAGGACGAAGGCGGAGCGGCGACGTTTGCAGAGCCTGTGTTGTAGAACTAGTTTATGGCCTCAATGACGTTAGATTACCTAAACTTGAGGTATATGGCAAGGGAGGTGCCCGTGGCGCAGTTGTGACAGTGATCGGCGACGATCGCTGTTGTTAAGCAACACTAGCCGGGTCGGAAATGAGATGGGTGACCGTTCCAACGGAAATTTAGTAATGTATATTTCGGGCATCTCCGTGCTTCGGTAGGCACGTTAAGCAGTCGGTCCCGGCTGACGTCGTTAGATGTCAGTCGTTAAGGCTAGACGGATTGATATCATCTGACATTAAGGTTGCTCACTAACCCTATACCCCTCCAACAATCTGCACTGAGCCCGCGTTTTGGAGTATGGTTCAATCCACCTTATAGTTGAGGTGAGGCCTGTGCCCAGCAGCGGGACGTATATAGGCTGTTTATGTATGTATGAGTGTGTCTCACCTCGTGCTGATGGAACTGCTCCTTGAGGTGGGGCAGCGGCGCGTCGTGGTCGGGCGGCGGGTGGTCGGCGAGGCGCTCCTCGGCCTCCAGCAGCCACGCCAGGGCCTCCTCCATGGCGGCGCCGTACCCGCCCAGCTCCGCCGACGCCGTCGTCGCCACGGACACCGGACGACTCTGACCCAACATCTACGACAAACAGTCGAAAAGATGTTACACAGAACTAACAACACAGGGCCCCCTAAGTCTGCTTATTTTAGAACGTTTCCATTGAATCGCAATTGAGTCTCAATAGCCTAATTTGACATAGTAAAGTAAGTAAAAAGTAAAAAAGTAAGTTAAAATATTATTTATTCATTTAAACTTATTAAAAAGCACTTATGACAAGTCACAACATAAAAATTTAAAAGTAATAATGTGATTCTACCACCGGTTCGGAGGTGTTGATTCTACCGAGAAGAAACCGGCAAGAAACTCGGTAGTTACTCTTTTTGAATCTTGTTTGTTTACAATAATTGCGATAACAGAGTATATACTTAGGAAAATGTGTCAAATTAGCCCATTAAAACTCAATTGAAGCGTTTTAATATTAGCAAACTTGGGGCCCAAGTTTGCACAATGTTGTAACTACAATAAACTTCATAAGACTAGCAATAGATATGTAGGACTTTCACATTTAAATGACCTTATGTTGCGAAGATTTTGCTACTTAGATGGGTCACTTAAATCTAAAGATGTACCTTTTAAAAAGTCGACCAACAATAATGTTTTTCGGGACTGAAAAATATGAATTAAAACAAGAGATATTTCAGCTTTACACACCACAGACGCAACTGAAGCGCTGAACAAAATGCACTAATTATGTTAGTTTACTACTGGCATTTTGTTAATTTCCCAGTCCGTTTAAAGAATTGTAGCGCCCGAGCTAATTAATCAAATAAACCGTTGAATTTACTGTGAGCAACATAAGCATTCGGCAAACTGTTCCCCAGTATTCAAAATCATCCGAATTCTATTCGACTAAGCCAAAAGTAATTTGAAGTGTGTTCGAATGTATTTTAGAATATTTAAGTATGTTCATCTGTCACAGGCATGCAAGATGGGTGCACAGACTGCTATGTTTAAAATCAAATAATTTCGGAGTAAACTGCCTCAGATACTTATCTCTTTAAATAAAAATGGATTGCTGTTCGTTAGTCCCGCTAAAACGGCTGGACCGATCTGGCTCATTATTGTTTCAAAATATTTGTGAAGGTCTAGGATTAATCATGAGAAAATGCTAGAAATATAGTGAAAAAAGAACATTTGGTTTTCTTTAGCAACCAGTTCTACCTGTCACGTGACACTGAATGTTTGACAACAGAACGAAGTCTGCGAAGACAGCTAGTTTATTTAGCAGTAGAATCAAAGTACCTCAGAGGATTGTTCAGCGAGCGGCGTGGTGGGCTCGGAGGGTAAGCTCTCCACCTCGGCGACGTCCTCGCCGGAGTGCGGCAGCGATTGGAACAGACACATCAGGTACATCATTATCGATTTCTTGTCTGGGTTTGGTGTGTTCACATCTGGAAATAAAATCATGGAATGAATCATACCATCCCTAGGTACCGTTGTTAAACCAACCAAATTGGACAACCAATTTAACTGGAGCTCGTAAGCTCGAGTGTCAAATCAAGGACACAACGGGCTAATGAGGCCTCATCCCAACGTCTTTCTGATGATTTGAAGGTCAATGTCTACATCAGAAAACCTTGCTTAACATTCATGATATTCATATCAATTATTATCACATGGTACAAAACAAAGTCACTTTTTCTGTCCCTATGTTAGCTTAAATCCGATGCGGGTTTTTTTAATACATAGAGTTATTGAAGAGGAAGGTTTATATGTATCATAACATTACTATTGCACGCAAGCCGGAGCGGGTCATATTTTGATTACATTCGATTTGAGGATTTGAAAGTACTTGTAACAAACAGGTCTATTTGACACATGCTTCTTCTTCTTTCTTCTTGACACATGCTGAGTGGAAACCCTCTTAGCGCCACACGCTAGTTATATTATTATTATTGTGATCTCGCAAATGATCTTGTGTGGACTAATAAAAAATTTATTTCTTTCTTTCTTTCTTATTTAAATAAAGTTATTTTTGTTTGTTTCTTTTGTTAACAGGTTGATGTTTCCGTGTGAGCGTACCTTCAGGGTCGAGCAGCCGATCAATGCCGAGATGCGCGTGCGCGAGCGCGAAGGCGTGCTCGAGGCGTGCAGCGGGCGCGCGCGCGACCACGCTCGAGTACGAGAATAGCTGCGGCCGCCAGCGGTGCAGCAGCGCGTTGAACGCCAGCCCGTCGCTCCACGACGACGTGAAGTTGCGCACGTTCACGCCCGCGTAGTTCTGACAACAACAAGGAATTGTTAGAGCGGCCAAATGCAGGCAGCCTGCTTCTATCATCAAAAAGAAGCAGGGTTTCGTAGGACTGACCAGATGGACTTCATGCATCGGCGTCTTTTCACCAGAATAACCACCGAATTCACAAACGTGAATCACTGTACAGCTTGCCGTCAAATGCCGTTAAAATGTCTGAAGAGCTGAATGTGACAGCTAAACTTGTGAAACATGCTCAACTTTGATTTGCGTTTGTGAATTCAGTAGATTACGATTTTAAAGGAGCATGATCTATCGTCAATCGCATAGTGGCATTTTCAAATAGTCCAATATACCTATTTTCTTTTAAATAAAACTACCAACATGAAACCAACTGCAGCAAACGAACCTGCGTATGCGTCCGGCACCAAGCCAGCAGCGTCTTTTCGAGGTTTGTCTGCTGCAGCTCCGACATTAGGTCCTTCAAGTGGTAGTGCACCTGCCAGTGCAGGATTATACTCCATACTAGACCTGCAACACAAGATATCAAAGTTAGCTCTAGCAGTCTTCGCGTTGGAGATAGTTGATTGGTAGAATTCCTTCAGCCTCCAGATTTACAACCTTGCTGTCGGTCGATCTAACAAAGTTGATATTCTGGTCTTCAAGTCTACTGGAATATTCTTACCTAATGTGAGCTTAGGATTCCCGTCGACGATGTCGTTGCTGCTGATGTTGACGAGCTTCACGCCGTTCGTGTCGAGCACCTGCAGCGCGGTGTTCACGTTGTTGATCTGGTGCACGCGCATGCGCCCGCGTTCACGTTTCTGGAAACAAATAAAGACAAATGCACCTTGTTGCTAAGTATTATCAGATATATTAATACGGCTAAGACCACGATACCACTATGAATTGACTCCCTTGCTTGCCTCTGACATGTCAGCCGAACGCAGCGACAACATTGCACGATCTCTCAAAAAAACGTCGGCGAAACCTATACCAGCGCAATCGCAGTTAGTACTGCTTGTACTTCTTTACAAGATAGATTGAGCGATTGAACTGAAATCTTGAGTGTATCTTACGTATTGTTGTGCTGTGAGTATCTCGAGCAGGGACAGCAAGACCTCCCCGTCGCGGAGGTCTGCGAACAGGTCCTGCACCAGCGGTTTGTCATTCTGAAAACAATACATTATAATTAGTAAGTTGGGTAGATTTGGGAGTTTTCCAATCTCGACTATCCGTGTAGATAGGAA
Source organism: Udea ferrugalis (assembly GCA_950022985.1). Lineage (NCBI taxonomy): Eukaryota > Metazoa > Arthropoda > Insecta > Lepidoptera > Crambidae > Udea > Udea ferrugalis. The sequence continues at coordinate 14,139,021 of OX465536.1, forward strand.
CTACTCTTCTCGAGTTGATTTCCTTGATTAGTGTCCGATTACTCACGTTTCAGGCTTTGATTTATGGTGATGGTTGTGGTTGTGGCCGATGGTTTCATCAAGATGATTTTAAGTTCGGGATAGAAACTGTGGCAAAGCAGAGGGTTGACCGCAAGCGATTTGACTCAACTGTCAAATATTCCCTTTATAGTGGGTTCTTTGGGATTGAGTTAGTAAGTATGTGTTCCTACCTTCATATCTTACAACATTTTTAAATCTTGATGAAAGTTGTTACAGATAACATATCTTTACCTAACAGGGAGATCGCACAGGCAACAGGGGTCCGCAATACTTATTACCATGCAAGATTCAGCGCCTGCGACATATCTATGTTATGTTATGTAAGCAATAAAAAAAACGCGCGTAATAAACAGTTTTTCAACTAGAAACTATGCTATTAATTCGGCTCTGCAATATTATATCGACACAGTGAGATTGGTTGAGCTGCGGGACCTGTGTCGCTATAGCCAAAAATATGTCGGGCATTTAACATTGTTGTTAATTTTATACTATGATCTGTGCAGCCTCAAATCGGTACATGAATATAGTTACCTACATTGGGTTGGGTTGATTTATCAAATAAAATCTGTCCATGTTTATACCTCCAAGCAGAACGGTTTCATATTTTATGGTTCCATACTACGCTCGATTTGATGCAGTTTATTCAAAAGCTGATGTCATATCAACATGCACAGATAAGTACTTACTATAAGAAGCAATTTTAGTACTTAGCCTTGAATGACGCATTTGTTCAAAAAAAACTCTAACAACAAAAACATCTGAAGAGTTTTAACTGAACATTGTACTCATAGATTATTATTGCTTACTCTAGTGCCTACACTTCGGTCGTTTAGAACCACTCTGTCAGCACACATAATTTTGATCCTGACTATACAGCCGTTAGTATGGACCAGTACATTTTATCGGTAACTAAAAGAGTGAGATTTATAAATATCGAACGTGATGATAAGAATCTCGATCTATTCCTTTCTAATACCAAAAAGTAATACCAATGGTATTTGTTTGTAATCGTAATTAACTTCTATTCCGGACGAATACCAAAACTACATTGAAATATTTAAAATTTGGTATTCGTTCGAAACAGAAAATTATTTACGATAGCAAACAAATACCATTGGTATTAGTTTTTGGTATTAGAAAGGAATAGATCAGAATCTCAATCGAATAGCATTACAGGTAACATTTAATATTGCTTTCTTTAGAGACCAGTGCATAATGGTGTATTCTAAGAAGGCGGGAGAATAACTGCACATGCACGAGATGCTGGTACTTTCCCGCTCGACTGCTGATTAACATAAATTACGAGCAGATGGGAGGGGAAGAGAGGGGGGAAGGCCGCAGCCGACAATTGCCCTTAATTCGCCGGCCACTGATGCCCAACATATGTAAACAATCTGATTCGGTTCGATTCCTAAGATATCAATGGCGTTGTTGCCATACGTAAGGAATGCTGAAACCTCACGATAACCGCAGACTGCGCTTCAACAGAATTGCCTTTACCCTTCGCATAGCATTTACAAGACAGTTTCACGTCCATAAGTAAATTTGTGAAAACAGTTCTGGCTCAAAGACAGTGCTAGCAATAATGCGACGTACCTTTACCAGCTGCGAATTTATCCATTTGGCGAAAGTTTTCTTCTGGACATCTTCCCGTTCATCTGAAACAATAAAAAAAAACATTTTAAAACAATCCGAACGCAGCTTGAAGTTATTACTAATCTTACCATAAATGTTTTTCTCCTATTCAAAACCCCATCGTAGGGTCACGAGCAAAGAAATCGCTAGCCAATGTTTGAACGGATTTCCTAAGCTAGTGTCCCTGAAATTAGACTCATAGATCGATCGGACGGCTCGTCATCTAGTCCACTACTACCTGTTAACTGTTCAGCATTTAAATAAAAATCTCACTTTCATCATTAACAACAGCTGTATTAAAGAACGCTTCCCATGTTTTCAATAACGTTATCATATCACATCAATAGCTTCCAGTTCACACACCGGAGCTTAACTTTATGTCTATAATGGTTATCGTCACTTAGCACTTATGTGTTAAACGTCTATCTTGTCACAGATTTCACAATCCAAAGGTTTTAGATTCGCCTAAAAGGTTTTCCATGTAAAGTGTAGCCATGTTGCAGGCCAGCTGAAAACTGAATGCGAGAGGAACTCCCGGTCCCGTTAGGTACGCTTCAGCGGACATTATAGTGGCTTTGTTTTGTGATCTTGCATAATGAATGCCGACGTGACCTTCGGGTCGTCTATGTGGATGACATGTTGATTTATTGGTGACTGCTAAAATTATCTGTTCAGATATTAAACAGGACATTCGCTAACATCATAAAAAAGTGTTTAACTGTAATAGGAGAGTAGAGAATCATAAATTCCACGTACGAGTATCTACGATGTGTACTACTTTTTTGTGATACCAGCACGAATTTTCAAAGGTATTCTCAATGCTTAGATTAAGGCTACATACATTTGTTATCATCAGATAAACTACAAGAACTACCTATTCAATTATAGTAGGTCATTACAATTATCTATTAATTGGTGACAATCTTCAAGTAAAAGTAAATTAGAGAAAAGTATGGTTCCGCCGCTAGCCGTGCCGCTTTTAAGAAGCAAAACACAACGGACAAACAAACAAACAGCTAATCCACGAGACCATGAAGACCGGAGTGTTGTTAAAAAAAGCTAATATTGTAACTATAGCTTTAAATAATTTAATCAAACAAACTTCATTAGCGCCCGAAAACCTAAACATGGAGCCTACTTCAAGTCAGCAATGCGGTCTAGTTACGCATCTATTAGTTCAAACACCTCGTCCTTATCTCACGAGTTGTGTGTCCAACGCAGAACGGCAACCGGTGTCGCATCCAAAATGGGACCGTTCGATTTCCATACGGTGTTATTGCACCGAACTGCCTACTGATTATGTAAATGATGGGCTGGTGGCATCGCTTCTCGGAGTTTATGACGCACACTTACGACTTTTAAAACGATTAAAGCACGAAACACTTTTTTTTATTAATTTTCATGTTTCTTGAATACCATGCCTGACGCCGAGCGGTTACTGGAGCTTATGGACATACACCAGAAGTATCCCAAAAAGGGTATCCCGGTTCCTTCTTAAAACTTATAAGCCATCCCTTGTTCTTATTCAAAAGTTTTATGTAGCGTGGAGTAAGAAAAACACCGAAACTTATGGTACTCTTAAGCGGTTCAGGTTTCCAAACCAAAAATTCTATGCCAATTTTGTCTGATTGCGTCGCGTTGCGCAAACAACCATTAAGACGCAGCGCCGGCGCAGGTTGCTCAGGCCAAGAGCCAAGGTCAGTTTTTACTGCATTTTGCAGCTACTGCAGGATCTAACTAGGCATGTCTAAGATTTCAAATTAAACTCTGTTTGTAGAGCTAAACACTTTCAAAGTGAAACCGGAAATCTGAAAATTATAAGAGGATTGTTAAACCTAATTGAAGTTAATTTAAATTTTGTTAAATGTATCGCAAACCTGGGCTAAGTTGCTAATAATCTCAAGGATTTTGCATGACCTGCGATTCCTTATTGCAGGGCGAGTGTGGTCCTACCACACGGCCAGTTACATAGGCGTTTTTTTAAAAATACCTTGCTGTTCTACCAAAGTGTGCTGAGCCCGACAGGCGGCGAGGTCCATAATTTTGACTAGCATTGCATGTTTATTCAGGAAACCATTGGGTATTGAAAGATAATACGACAGTTATTGCCTAAAGCTAAATCATAGTTTGAAAAAGGGAGCAGTACTTTTTCAGAAACTTGATACATTTGTAACCCGTAATGACCTCACTGACATTGGCTTTTGAACTAACAAAAACAGTTGAGCGATAGCCGTCTGGAAGATAAACCAAAAAACGAGACACAAATGAGTATGACACATGGCGCACTATCAGTGGCAATGCTAAGTAAACAACGGACACAACGGTTTAACTTCAAACAGTTATCGGGGTCTAAAGCAGTGCAATCAAAATATTAATTGTTAGTGGGGGCAAAAAAGACCATTTAGAGATAGGCATCAGGCAGCTTCGCAAGGACGAATGAGCAGACTCTGAATGGATTTTCGAGTAACCGCTAGAAACGCTTTTTTACATGAATTTCTATACATAAAATGACAAATAAGTAACAAAATGTTAGACCCTCTGATCACAAACTGTGACAGATTACGCTAAATGTTTACTACACCAGGTAATTTCCATAACAAGCTTCTAGTCCAAAACAAAGTCAAGTGCGGAGGTGTTATCAGCCTAAGCGCCGGCGCACGCACAAGTATGGCACCGCACGAGTTAGCGACTACCTCCTTATTCATAAAAACGAACGCAACGCTAAAGCATTGTTTAAGCAATTGACGTGTTATGTCACTTACTCGCAAATGGCGGCAGAAACAAGAATGAAAGAGACAAAGCTATACAAAAGTCAAAGTGTTATTGAAGCGCTGTTTAAGTTTTTATGAATAAGGGGGTAAGTACGGAGCAAATCGTCCTGCTAGAACATTAGGGCATAGGTACTGTGCGTAATTTGTGTTTGTTCGGAGCCTGGGTGTTGAAATGGTTGAATTTTCCGTCCCTTTAGACCCTAAAGTGCAAGCTTTGATTGGTTTAGTGTTAGATGGCCATGTGTATCTAAAGATGTCCAAGAGATAGATTATCTCTACCAAGCATTGAATGAATGCGCGTGCACTGGCCACAAGTGCATGTAAGCGCTACTCGCTCGCCGGCGGCGCCGCGCCTCAAGCCCTTACGTAACGATGACGTATCTTGTCGTCAAACTCCTCACCTTTGCACTTTTACCAGACGTTGAGAAACAAATAAATTACAAATTTTTAAGTTCCCATCGATAATTTTTCGCGAAATTATAAGAATGGGTAGGTGTAGGTAAAGAACGGTACTAAGTATGCGTCGTAATGGTTCGGTTTTTTTAAATATCTTCTAAAACGTCAAGCAGCTAATAATGAGTGCTCATTTAGTGTTCATTTTGGAGAAAACCAGCAAGGGCATGATAAAAAATTGTTCGTGCAATTAATTAGTTAGGATAATTGTCTAAAACTGTCGATGAACTCTAGGGCAAGCTGCTAGATGCAATCCCATTAAAACGTAATGCGTCTAAAATCTCTTTAACATTCCGCTGCGAGTCTGCGCCGGCATGAGTGGAGCGGAACACTTATTTTCCACTAATTTCTCTTCATTAAGCACATAGTGAGATGACGCATGCGCGTAGCGTAGCGTGCGGTGGCCGGCCGGCGCGCCGATAACATTGCAACTTTGAAACTATCTCACGCCTGGAAATTATGAATGGCTTGGAAAAGTCAGCCACAGCTTCTAGCTTTAGTAAATCGGACTAGGCTGTTACCGCAGAACTTCAATTAAATTACAAACCATATATCGGAGAGGTCCGAATAGGAGCCTCGAGAAAAATAAAGAATATAACAATATAAGAACAAACTTAACCTTCTTAACGGTTCGTTACTTTTTAAAATTAAATATTATTTAACGCATCCTATCTTTATCTTGATGATTTGAGTCTGGCAAATCCAACGGCAGCAAATTAATTTCCCAAAAGTTATCTTATGGACAAAACTGACCACTGTCCGATGATTTAGAATAGCCATTTGACCTACCAAAGCCATATTGGCCATATATTGCAAAATTGTATAGCTTCGTGAACTGAAAAGCTGAATTAGTAAAAAATGAGACTATCGCACGCCGTCTGATAAGTTCACTCGGTAAATATTTGCTCTTCAGCCAAGTTAGACAGGTGGGTGATGAATTGTGTAAATAAAATCGGAGCTATATCAACACACTGTCTGTCTTACTAAAGTCGGGTAAGCTAGTCGGGTAGTCCATTGACCAAATTAAAAGAACTAAACTAAGTAAGATTAGTTAATAAACGTTTGCTGAATAATGGTTCCAACTCTTTCGAAGCATAGGTTTAGTGCTCGCCAACCCACATGTGGCAAGCGTTATGATAACCATCAATAATAATACATATCATCAATGATACAGACGACAGACGTCTTGATTTTACAGATGGTGTCCAGCAGAGGGGCAGAATGTAGGCTAATGACTACAGAATGCTTAATAGTACGAGCTGCGACTAAAAAATCTTCTTTACCATGCAATTCGTGTTACGCAAGCCTTTATTTACAATGCACAAACATTTTCTACTATGTGTGGACAACGCGAGGAGTGCCGCGCGGGCAGAGAGGACGACCGACTAATGTCCTGTCTTGATCACGGCACGGTAAGGCCCGGCGCCCACTATCTGCATCGGCACGCCTCAGGATTTTAGGTGGCAAATAGCAATATACTGTAACATAATGGTAATAAAGCAGAAATTTCCGTGATGTGTGGTCGTATTACAAAAATACCTCTTCGGCATGCTTGAGGCTGCTGTATCGACAGCCTTAAGCATGCTTCAGGATTCTTCGGCATCCTTCAGTACGCCGCCGGCGCCGGGGCAACCTACGGTTCGGAATCCTTAAGGACGCCTCGGCATCCTTAAGCATAATTGCCGATAGTGTGCGCTGGCATTTAGGATGCCGAAGGATCCTTTTCCTTGCCGATGCCGATAATGGGCGCCAGGCCTAAGAGTTGGCCGCGGGTCCTGGGTTTAATGTTTAATAGCTACCCATTTAACCTAAGTTTAATGAGAGTTGTAAAATAAATTATCTAAGTATGCACTAACATTTACTAACACCCTTAACACGCCGAGTGTGAAGATGTCCATGATATTTTTTACTGCTCTAACACATCCACTAGTATTTGCTAATTAAGGTTCTCTATTGTGTCTCATAAAATTTTTGGCCATAATTAAACGTGTCATAATGTTTTCTGACATAATTATCATTTGTCCGAATGATAGGTAGCCCTAATTTACTGTCTCATAATATCACTTGCCCTAAAATCATAATTCCGAAATGTTATATGTCCTAAAATTCTTTGCTATAACTATCACAATCTATAATATTTATAACACCTAAAATCTTTTCTCATAATAGTGTTTAGTCCTAACGTCTCTTCTCATAATATATCGAGCACTAAAATCGAAATTGCATAAATGTTAATAAATGTCCTAAATATTATTTGCTATAAAAATTGCAATCGATAATTTGCAAAAAAACATCGGTTTTCTAATCATCAATTCATCGGATTCACCTTCCTCATTCAGCATGCAAGCAAGCATGAAGCATGCAGGCAAGCATGCAGCATGCAGGCAAGCATGCAGTTATGCAGCATGCATTTTATTTTAGGGTTTGAAAAAAAAATTACTAACCCTCGAAGGTTAAGGCGTGAAATGCGCTCACGCCTTAACCTTCGAACCTATCACGTCCATGTCGGATCCGCCCTCAGCATTCACCATGTAAACAAGCATGCAACATGCAGGCAAGCATGCAGCATGCTGGCAAGCATGCAGCATGCAGGCAAGCATACAGCACGCAGGCAAGCATGCAGCACGCAGGAAAGCATGCAGCATGCAGGCAAGCATGCAGCATGCATTTTATTTTAGGGTTTGAAAAAAAATAACTAACCCTCGAAGGTTAAGGCGTGAGCGCAGCTCACGCCTTAACCTTCGAACCTATCACGTCCATGTCGGATCCGCCCTCGGCATTCACCATGTAAACAAGCATGCAACATGCAGGCAGGCATGCAGCATGCATTTTATTTTAGGGTTTGTAAAAAAATAACCAACCCTCGAATTCGGACTTACATTGTTATAATAAACCACCATTCGGACAAATATTCATTATGTCAAATCATACTTAGACCAAGTGATTTTATAGCTAGTAAAATTAGGACGTCTAATTATTATAGCACTCAATTTTATAACACAAAACCATTATAGTTGTAGACGATTAGGTAAAACAAAGTTTCGTATACGAGAGCATTATGGATAGTGATGATTATAGAAAACGCGTTCGGGATATCGATTTTCGGACGTACGATATTCGGAGAAGAAAGGGACTACCGCTAATTAACTATGAATACTTTACGAAGTTGGAGTTTTTAATAAGGTCGCTAATGGCCTCTTAGATTGAATTCATTAGTGAGAGAGTGTAAAGATTTCTACTCCCGGCCATACTAGGTCGCATCAGCTGGACGGTGGAGTGACCGAGCAACCCGATATTTCCTAGTATCGGAGAAGGCGTTGCCATAATCAGTTACGTACGAACATGGCGTCTACGACGTAGGATGCGACGGATCACTCTTTGCATAATAACTATGTAGTTTGTTTGCGCTATCGGACTGTCGAACATGTTTACCTATTCATGGTTTACCGTTAACTTTACTGTCAAAATCATTCGAACACTACATGAAAAACAGTTGAAAGATGCACCGCGCCACTCCGCCAGAGTCGGTGTAGTTGGTCAGTGCGCTTTCATAGTTTCATTCTCATCTTTTTAAAAGGCATACTCATCTTTTTAAAGACCGATAAAACGGATCAAAACTGGATCCGATTCTCGGCTTTAAGGTTTTGTTCCTTATTGGTAGTTATATCCCGATTAATTATGTAGAACTATCGATCAGATGACCCTCAAGAACGTTTGCTAATAACTAGGTACTAACAGAAATATGTAGTTTCAACTTCACAAAAACATGAAAGAATTATTTTTGTCATTTTTCTGTTGGTGACAAAGTTCAAAAAGCAAAAAAACATATTTTTGATAATCATAATTTAACTAGTTTTTGTTTATGATAAAAAGAAGCAGTAGTGGAGAAAAGAGATTACAATAATACAGTCGCATCCTACTGTCTCAGATAACCCTTTGCATAATAATAGGGGCAAGTCCTCTTAAGTAGCCGTTAGTATGCACCATTGTCGCGCGAGTGTTAGAGGAACAATCCTTCTGCCACTTTGTTGTGACGCGTCACTGCGCAGGCGCCGGCGACAAAGGATTACGGCACAGTATAAACCATACAGTAGTACATCTACATACAAACGTGCCACTCTCGGTTTGAATGTGTGCGTGAGCGTCGCGCGCCGTGTCGCGATATCACGCACACGCGATTTCACGCACACGCTAGCATAAAATAGGGAGGCATAGGGAGGCGGCAGTACGGACGGGCTGTGCCGCGTGTCTGTGTGCACGCTAGGCTAATAACTCGGCGGGCGGCCTTAGATAGCCTACTGTATGGTTTATACTGTGACGCAGGATTACGGAGGGCGCTTCAATAATATTAAACACCTATTTGTTTGGGTTCGTATCGTCAGTTCGTCTGCCCTAATGCGATTAGGGTTGACGGCCTATTGATGGCGGTGAATAGACGCTTGCGCATATTAAGGATATGGGTTATTATTTAGTATGACAGGGCTTATACCACTAACCAAAGTAGGTAGCTAATCTAACGGTATTGTAGGAAGATTTGATGTGTGTGTGTGTGTCATCATCAACTTATATTTCATAACTGTCTGTATATTTTTTTATAAACGCGCTTGTTAGTGATTCTTAAAATACTTTGACCATCTTATGTAGAAATCTAAATTGAAAGACGAAAGATAGAAACTTAAAAGCAGAATGTCTCATGAAGTTTAAGATATCATAACTCGACGACTTGCTATCTCTCAGCAGAATACAGCACGCATGTATTAGTCCAATTAGTGACAATAATGTGAGCCAGCAGGCCGATTCCCACGTGAAGAGCCACAGCCACAGCAAGACTCATTAGGCCGCCTAGACAAACCATCCACCATCCACGAAGCGGCATTCATTCACCCGCCGCAGTTTAGTCACTCCGGAATTAGTGTAGTGACATCATGTCAACTGCTATAAAAGACTTCAATTAACCACCGACACTTCAGCGATCAAACAATGGCGAATAGAAGACCTTCGAGTTGATTCATTTTTATTGGCATAACTTTTGAACAAGTGACTAAACCTCCAAAGGATATTTCAGTGCTCAATGATAATACAGAACAAACCATTTTTTCCTGAGAGTCTTTTTAACCTTTTGTCTAAATCTCAGTAGATCGTGTTTAATTGCAAATTGCAGTCTGTGCGTTGCAAGTAAATCCATTCTGATGTCTTCTTGTTTAGCTTCATTAAAATATGCATTGAAACGATCATCGTAATACCAGGTCCATGCAACTAGGAGGGCGCGTGCCGCCGCGGCCGCAGCGGCGCTGGCGAGATTGCGCGCGCCCAAACCAGTTCTTAGTTCTTAGGGATGAATATGATCTGCTGAAAGGTGCCTGGTGTAACATTTCATACGCTTTCTTCAGTGCAATTGGTGCATGACAGACCGAGCATGTGGCCGTGCGAAATGTCTTGCAATTTTAGCAGCTGCTACTTAGAAATTTGATAGCCAAGTACCTATAGACTCTGAAGAGATACATTAAGTATTTTTTGAAAAATAAATAAATAAGTCCTTGGTGGTTCCCAGATGTTAAATATATCATTTATAGAATTAAAAAAAAAAGTCTTGTTATTTTTGTCTCTTGAAAATCTCCCTCTTTTAGAAACCAAACTTGAAAATAAGCTTCCTTCAAACTGATATTTTACAAGATAATCAGAAGAAATGATAGGGCTGCTGAAGTTAAAGTGATGCTTAAGAATTCATTTTGATTATTATGTTAAAACTAGCAGCCGCCCGCGACTTCGTCCGCGTGGACTTAGCTGTATGTGAAATTTTCCCGCTTTTCTGTTGACATTTTCCTAAATTTTTTTTGCTATAAACCTAACGGAGCCCGCGACCTTTCCAACGAATGCAAAACCGTGGAAATCGGTTAGTGCGTTCTGGAGTTATAGCGTCAGGAAGGAAAACCCGACTTATTTTTGTATAGTAGATAACAACTAAGATAGCCCACATGCTTTGCCTATGATATATGGGCAGCAGGACGGGGGAAATAGAAAAAGGAGCAGCAGACAGAAACCAAGGGGCTTGCACTTTGTTTACTATAGACAGTAGGCTATAGTAAGCTATAGGCTATAGGCTTGTTTCTATTTTAATATTTCATATTTTGTTTCTATTTTGCTATTGGTCACTGCAACAATAAATTTCAAATTCCTATTGTCTGGGTATTCCGTAGTGGATGATGTGGCAGTTGACAATGATGATGGAGCAGACTATGCTGAGGTGATCACTATTTGTGGCCGGGTCTATTTAGATTTAGTCTATTTGTAGATTTTGCCTGTTCCTGAGCTTTAATTGGTAGGTCTATTGTTATTTACTAGAAAAATATAAGTAATGTGTGGTAATGGGGTCAAACCTCAAGACCGTGCCTCAAGCCCACCATTGAGTAAAATAAATACACTAACAGGAGTTTTTTTTTTCCACACAACCCCAAATTAATTTAGCAAAGCTTTTTAAGCTAAGTAAGCTTGCTTGTGCTATGCTATGATATAATTTATGCTAGTTAAGAGATCAACATGCTTAAATACTTTTTTTGAATACATACTTAATATGTAGAAAACAATTTGACAGGTTGGTCAGTTAAGTGTTAGGGCAAATTGTTTTAAATTGAAACCTACCCACTTATTACACAGAAAAAAAGTAAGGCAATATTTTGCTTATTAATGTATTGAACTGACTTGTAGCGAATGCATCTAAGCCTTCAGTCTGTTTGCTACGATCCTGACACACATCTTCCGATTCTTCTACTCTCAAGAGTCCTTTCAAACATGCGTGTGCATGGTTGTGCTTGTTTCATGTCAAATAGGAATAATAACCAATGGGGACCAGTTCAGGCAAGTAATGTTAATAACATGTCAGGTCAAATATCTTTTACCCAAAATTCCAGTTTAGCACATTATCTGCAGTCTTCCTAAAGCTTCTGCTCCTGCTAGGTTTGGTTAGACAATCATACTATGATTATGACGTGTCAAAATGCATTTTTGTTTATTTCAATAAATATTGCATATAAAAAATAACCAACAGTGTAACCATCTGTAACTGACACTGAGCTAGTAAGTATTTTTTTCTTTGATTGCACCCATGTAAAAATGGCAAGACAGGACTTATACTGGATTGTTTGCGCAGCATGTAGCTAGAGGTCGTCCTTATAGCACCCCTAAGGTTGGGTGTTCAATCCTGGAACAGGATAATTATAATTTGTGGGAAGAACACTTCTGTTCAGATGTTATTATCTATTTGTTTAGAAATCTTCATTAGTTTCTGACACTGAATTTTGTTTAGTCTGTAAGATACAAGCACTAAGTTAAAGGTAAGGTCCAAGCTTTCTGGGTGTTTGCTATCCCAGATAGGTTTTTATTTGAATTAAGAAACTAATGAAGGTACTAAAAAGGCCACCAGAGCCCTTTCAGACAGAAGTTAAAATCAATATCTTACTCTTCACCTCTTCTCCAAGGCAAGAAGATTTTTAATCAAAGTATCTGATGTAAATTTCAGGTTATTGCATATCCAATGACTAGCAATACATAATTCAATAGGAGTTCCAATGACTGGGGGTTGACTAAGTGACTTGTAATAGTTAAAAGTTTGAGTTTGAGCAGGCAGAACTTCTTGTACCTTATTCAATGATCCAACGTTTCATTGATGAAAAGCAAACATTGACTTTTAGTTATGAATCACAGCCAAGACAGATACCATCTCTTTGAGTAAATGTTTGTAAGAATGTTTAAAATGTTAGTTAAATTTCATAAGCTGAATCAAAAGAATCTCAGGAATCTAGGGCATTATCAGAGTGAAGGATAATCTCTCTTCTATAACATGGGAAAGCTGGGTACTCTTATCAGTGCGTGTACACAGCGGGGACAGATAAGATAATACGTTCAGCAGGCGGTAGATCCCGCCAAAACACAATTTTGGTGACGAAACCTGCCGCTCGCTGCGTTGCATCAGAGTTCACACCTGCCCAACTGACTTTCAAGGCCTTGATCACTTATCTTGACAAGTTAGCTGCAGTTACTACTCACCCACGTAACTTGACTCCATGTTTGCAGGTCACGTATCACAATCCAAATCGATCCTGATCAAGTTATCACGAGAGACCCAAAGTTTTCTTGAGACATGACAACAAGCACACCGCCACTCCCAAGCGTAAACTTTGTTCCAACTTTTCAAAACACAAAACTGACAGAAGCCCGTGCCGGCGGCTGGGCACACGCTTTCACTTTGGTTTTTTGGCACTTATTTCTCACTGTTACACACAAAAACCTCAAAAAACGCATTAGAATCCGACAAATAGCTTGAAAAACATCGTCGAGCAGACAGAAGCCTCGCACCGAAACTACGAAAATGACAAGATGACTGCGTAGTGTTGCACGCGTGATTGGATCACTTAACTATCGACATACATTTTTTGGTAAGGTTTTTTTTGTACGCAATTTAATAAAATGGAGGCAAATCAATTTTCAAACAACTACCACTACAAAACTCACAGTGCGTTCCGAATTGAGTCAAAATCGATTACAGCGCGCTCACAGAGGGTGCCGAATTGAGATATCGCGCTAACGGGCCATCTAACGTCAGACAGCTATACGTCATGGGTACGTCACTAACGGCGCCATGTTGCGCTCACAACGATAATGCTCCAGAGCGTTATCGCCGTGGGCCTTATGTCAGATTCATAGATGAAACGTCAAACAGACATTTTCGCGTATTTTTTTTTTCTAATATTCCTCAGAATAAATCTTTGCTAGGACAAATCTTTTTCTGTGATAACGCAACAGAAAGTTTTACTACGAGAACCGCAAGTTTAACCTGGGAATGATAGAAATTATAAGTTTAAAAATTGTTAGGTTATGTGTCACTATCTAGCGGTCTGAATTGATTTTGACGCTGACAGCGCTATGAGCACTGTTGACGCGATATTTCAATTCGGGACGCCTGATATCGCCGTGAGTGCTCATTGACCTGTAATCGCATTACGGACCGCTCAGCTAGTCGGCTAGTTTACAAGAACCTGTCAAAGTGTCTAGACGTCATTTAGAGAGAAAAAAACGCACAGTGACTAAAGTTTTACTAACGATGGTACCATTGGTCACCTCAAACTCAGAGTTTGTTTGGTTGGTACTGTACTTAAAGTACGAAGTTTGCATTGACGATTCGCACGATGTCCCATTATCATGTTGTATTAGGACCATGACTATGGCTATTATGGCTCTCAACCGCCACTTCGCAAAGGGTTGGTAAAAATATTACACTTATTCCAGGATTAGTAAGCTTCCTCACTTAACATGATCTTCTCGTGTCAAACCAGTTTGGCTTTCGAAAAGGTGTTTCAACCACTCATGCTTGCTTTTCTTTCATCACAACAGTTACAGAGGCTTTAAATAACAAGGAAGCGGTTCCAGGGCTGTTCCTTGACATGAGCAAGGCGTTCGATTTTGTTTCTCATCCCCGACTACTTTTGAAACTACAAAAAAATGGCGTCAGAGGCAAGGCCCCGTCTTGGCTTCAAACAGTGCACTTAGATAAGACAAACAATTGACAACAAAAAACATGCACGCAAAATTAGAGAATCTGGCGTACCACAAGGGAGCATTTTGGGAACCTTACTGTTCTTATTATATGTAAATGACTTCCCAAAATCAATAAAACAAAAACGTCTTCTATTTGCAGACGATACTACAATTGTGAAAAATAAACAATATCTTGGGGCATTCGTTAATTGTGAACTGTGTAATGTCATGGAGTGGCTAGATTAAAATGACTGAATAATTAACCTTGACAAAACCAATATCATACATTTTAGACCATTCCATAATAAGGACTTTTCTATCAATATTAATTACAATAATACGAATATTAAGCAGGTTAACTATGCAACATTCTAAGGCGTCACTATAGACGAGCACTTAAATTGGAAAGAACACATTAATCAAGTTTGTCGAAAATTAGGCAAATTTGTATTTACCCTGCGTCGGTTAAGGCTGACAGCAACTCAAGAAACGGCTTTATTAGCTTATCACGGATATGTTTTCTCAGTTCTACGATAGTTCATTAGCTTACGTTCTTGGTGAGGTGCCGACTACCTTGACCAATGTACGCCATTATTCAAAGAGATATTTTCCCCTCCCATGTCAATACACACTTGATATTTGCTTATTTGTTAGGAGAAACCCACACCACTTTCCTCTAAAAGGCGAAAGGCTTGGTGAGAACAGGGAAAGAAGAGAAAAAAATAAGCTATTCTTGCCACTCACTAAGCTCAACATTTGTTTTAATAATGTGTACCACAATGCCATAAAAATATATAATAAACTCCCTTCTACTATCAGGAGCATGACATTCAATAAATTCCGTTACATTTTAAAAAAATGGCTGCAGAATGTCTGTTTCAATACAATAACTTAGTTATTGATTTAAATTATAATAATCCTTTAAAATTAATTGACGCTTTGAAGAATAAATATTGTTATGTTATTGTATCAATGTATGTAAGCTATGAATTTTAATGTAATACTAGTTACAACCTTTAAGTCAATATGGCTATTTCTACAGTCCTACCAACTTATCTGTGAAATGGCGAAAATTGGAACTACGACCGCCATGTCGAAATGTCATTCGATTGTCCGTGTCAACAATTTTTGAGTACTATGGTTGTTTTATTGTTATATTTCGGAATTTATGAAGTTGAATATGCCGAAAGCCATTAAAAGTGATGCTCGAAACATTATTTTTAAGGTTGAAACCTTTTTTAAAGAAGAAGCCTGGGGCTCGGTCCCCGATTATTCCGTTTACCAAAATATACAAACGAATTTCGGCTGCAACAGGTTAGTGTTGTCAGCTTTATTTTTATAAATACCTATATTTTCAACCAAATATTTAAGTCCACGGAATATTTGTATATATTCTTACTGTAGATTAACGTAACGGTAACGCACATCTAATATGTTACGTGTTGAATGGTGAGCCAAATAACCTGCTGGTTTTTAAATTTAGATGAAAAAAATAGTCCTATGTTTCAGGTGTGAGTCAAGGATTTATTGCAAAAATAGATAAAGAAGGGCATGCAGCAGAAGACACTGTTACTAAAATTCGGACACAAGGCAAGGATAGAAAACGCAAAAGTGGAATCATACAAGTTGATGATTTTGACATGGGAGTTATACGGAGGAGAGTACATGAATTTGATTCTGCTAAAACGAGGTTCCTACTGTTGAAAACCGTCTAGAGGTCTTAAAGAAAGAAATAAATTCCACAGGACAGCGCTGATGATGTCGGTAGTGCAGGTTCATCTAAAGATCATAATTACTGTAAATCTGGTTTTTAATAAATAATTGTAAAGCAATTTATTTTTTTTATTACATCCATTAGGTACTTACCACTGCGAATTATGATTAGTATATCGTTGTGAGTGGTTAGGTACGGTCTTGACTAAATGCTGCAAATAGTACCAGGTACCTGATGCGGGGAGGGTACATAAATCACATTGAAAGAAAGTTTTGAGTGTGGAACATTTAGTTTGATTGTTAAGTTTTCCATATTCTAGTTTATCTCTCTAGTAACTGTTTTAGCTAGCAAACCTTAATATGTGCAGGATTTCCATTTCAAACAAACAACTTATTTCAATAGACCTGTTACAAGTACCTTCTAATCGTTAAATCTAATTTACGAACATTTCAATTCTTCAATTCTTTTCAATAATTTCACTGGATCACTTTCTAAATAAAGCCATTTTTTAATCCTGAAGGACAACTGTTTAGCGTAGGTACCTACTTAACTACAAATCATTTTTTTTTAATAAATAATTACAATATTTAATTTTATTATTTTTATTTATTACTTATTTCTTATGACAAATTACCTACTTGTAAAATTTGCTCAATTTTAGGCACCTTTTATTAATTAGCAACACTGAATCGACGGTGTCGTCCTCTTTCAGTTCACAGATAAGTTGGTAGGTCTGTACGCCACTTGTGGCAGACTGTGCTGGACATTTTTTCATGTAAAATCTTTTACTACCACTCTCTGAGAAATAAACATTTTCATTTTCACTTTCTCAACCTTGAAATCAATGTAAAAATCAAGGTTAAAAATTTCCTTTTCAGTTCATCGATATTGATAATATCGAACCTTGCAATCACTAAATGACGCGATAACTTGACAGACCGCATGAGTGTGCGAGCAAGACAGGGAATACGAGTTAACTTTACTTTGCATGTGTGTCATACTGACACAAAATCTCGCCCACTTCTACAATTAATTGAAAACGTTTCGTTCTTTCAAAAGGACCTAATATTGTTAAAAAAGTATATTTTTTATGCTTATTTCGACAAAGCTACAAAATATTTTTTAAGATAATCCCTGTAGAATCAACTTCACCGACACTCAATTGGGTAACTAAACGCAAAACTTGTAATATCTCTACCCAGCAGATAAGTTACGGTAATCCATTAAGAATATGGCTTTCACTTTCCTTACACAGAACGAAATACTTAGATAAAAAATACTTATATGTACGTTATTTATATACGTAGGTCCGACATACAATTTTATTACAAATACTTACATTTACTATGATTTACATGCTTCTCATAGGGCGCATACGCATAGGCCGGCGCGTCGCCGATCTCCACCACCCACGTGACTTTCCGTTGCCCCAGCAACGGTGACTGCGACGCCATCTCTCGCGTCCGCGCCGCAATAAGCACACTTCGTTCGTTTGCAGAGATTCTCTCTGCGCACGCACACACAATACAATTCACTAAACTTCAGCACATCGTAATCTTTTCACCGTTTCATCCAAAGCCTTTTCATTTCGACTAATAATCACACATTTATCGATGTTAATAGCACAGTGAACGTATATGATTAGAATTTTAAGTATAACTTAGCACACGAGAGGTAGTTAAGACATTTCAAATAGGTAAGTATACTAATCAGAGCACTACTGAAACTACTTAAGAGCTGTGTTACAAACGACTGAAAAGAGAGACCCTAGAGAATAGAGGGAGACGTCCTTCCTTTTTGAAGTGTCAGTACAAATTGAAATTTCTTATTTATTTATTTAGGAGGTGTAAAATAGCTACAATTCCTTTTATTGACTAACTGTTAGCCCAAAGTTTGGCTTTCACAGCATCCCTTAGACAAGGGTTTTAATGCTGTAAGGCTTTTTCAGACAATGGGGTATTGGGAAGAGAGAATGAAAACTGTAATGAAACTTAAAAAACTGGATTTGGACTTGGTATCAACAACTTGCATAAGGCAATGGTACATTTATCAGAAGAAGTTCAATACATGAGTTATTGCCTAGACCTAGTTTAAGAAGGTACTTAGTTATTATGTTTAAGTTAAAGATAGGAAAACCAGAAAAAGGCGTTCAGCTTCAGGCGGAAATCGAACCCGCGTCTTTCGCAAACCGGGCGACTGCACTCACCACTGACTTTAGTGGGATAATGAATTGTCCCTAATGCTAAATACTTATGTTGGCATACCAATGTTTTTGGACTCATGAATGAGTGCCGCTTGTTCTAGGTCTAAATTAATAACTAAATAGGTCTAGGTCTACAATGCCAGAGGTCTTGCTATTTTTTTTCTATTGTAGTTTTGATCTAAGTGAATGTTATACCTTGTGCAATAGACAAAATGGGTTCACCGCTTTTGTTACTGTGACAAAATTCTTTACGCAGATCAACCAGAACTTTCACTTATTGCGGTTTACGGTGTAGTTTGCTATGTTGGTTTATTTTTAGGTAGGTATGTAGTTCACCTTGACAACTGGCTTTGAATCTTAAGCCAGATAGGCGTCCGCCCGCGGTGCATCCTACCTACATACCTATAGACTTAGTTAAACCTGCGTTCGGTCTTCCATTAGCCCAAGAGTAACACTTTAACGGCTCACCTTATGCCGAAGCAGCAAAGGTCATTTCCCAAGTGCTAACGACACTGTCGTTACGCTTTATGTGTAGTAGACTGTACCTACGATACAAATGCGCACGCGCATGGCTACGTCTGAGACTGTAGATAATCCCTGATACTCCCCAAAGCTAATGCACTATTAAACTTAGTTGGCCAGGTAACGAGGATCTATCAAATAATGCCTAACCGTTTTTTAGAGAAATGCACAGTGAGGTGAGCTGTCTGTTCAAACCATGAACACATACGAGTAGTCTCGCCTTTCTTGGCGGAGTCATCTCGGTAGAACCAATGTCTGAACCGGTGGTAAGGTCCCATTACTATTTATTTTATTTTTATGTTACGACTGTCATTCATCACATAAATTTAGGTAAGTGAACGCAACATCGCATTGCATATTAAAATTAAATTGTGGAAATCAGAAATCATTTACTTGGAGAGGACTGTAAAAGATATTTAGTTTTTAATGTCTAACGTTCTGATTCAGTGCTCCTTATCAATCGTTGTAGTAAGTCGGCTTGCATACTAAGTTTCTAGCAGCCTTGCTAAATTAACCAAATTCTGTGAGTAATTAGCACAGAATACGTTATTAAAAGAATCATCTCCACCTGAAATCAAGACCGAAGATGTTTTAGGTCAAACGCAGTAATTACAGTAATAAATGCGACTTAGTGCAATTTACGACGCTTTTATTACTCGCTGGTAGTGCCTGGTAGTTTGGCTCGCTAAACCCTGTAATTGTTAGCCATATAAAGCCATTACAGTAAAATTCGACACACCCAATATCTGCTGTAGTTGGGTAAAAATAGGCCGCGGTACTACATTCGCGCATCTCAATTGAACGGTCATTAACTCGGCCTGCTCAGAGTCAGACGCTACGACACCCCACCGTCGACACGACCAATACATGGCCTTAATAACAACCTACACCGGCCGCCAGAATCCACAACATTGCACTAAACTAAATCCTATCTAATTGTAGCACACATTTGCGATTCTTGTCATAACGTAGGAAAACTTGGAAATAGCCAATTTTGAGTTTGAGTGCTAATTATTTCAACGTTTAGCATGCCATCTTCGTACAGCTTCTAGGCTCGATCTAAAGGTACCAGTACCAATCTAAGTGACGCAAGTGCATTGCGTATCCAAAGTCATCCAAGTGCTTTCTTTTCCACTAATGGATTAAAAGTTAGTTTTTTGTGACTAATGTAAGAGCGATTTCGTATTAACCCATTTTATACCGAACGACGTTTTGATCTTACTGAGACATTAGGTTACGATGTATCTAATGCATTCAAGCGGCGAGTGTGTCACGATAGGCTATGTTTAACTGACATTTTAGGTTTATTTTAAACGTGCTACATCCATTGGGAGTTGGAACAGCTAATTATAATATTTGTTTATTATTAAGATCTTTAAATAGGCAAGACTAGATAAATCAGTTGTCTAACTTAAAATAAATTGCTAAGGTTTTTAAGTTCTTAGTTCGAACGCAATAATCTATTGCCAAATGTTTACGTTCAAATAGATGTACCCGTGTTGAATTCGCTTGATATTGTGTCTGCATATAGTATCAACTACAATGGATTTTTAAGGATAACATTAGAGGCCAAAAATTAATATTAATCACTAAAACTTTCTTTGTGCGGCGCGGCGCTGGGTCAGCGCGGTCGCTCGTTCGGCTTTCAGCAGTCTGCTCACAGGCAGCAGACAATGAAGTATGCACCATTTTTAGTTGATATTGTTAAGATAACTATCATAGGCCAGATAGCCCACTCAACAGACAAATATGGCCCTGACGAGCTGGCACTGCGCGGGTGGATGAGCAACTGAGCTCTGCGATACGTTTCGGTTGGGAACCTTCGACTTCAACAGTATCGTCTGGAATTTATAGCAAACTTAACCGAATATCGTAAAATGTTGAAGTTATTTTGAAGGTAAGAATAATGGTAATATCAAGTTCAAGGTAACTTGTGCACGTCATGCCCGATGAACACGGGCTGTGTAACTAGGTTCGAGCTATTTAAACAAGATACAGAAAATAAACCAAGACAAACAAGTCACGATATCAAAGAGACATGATGCTTAAGTTTTTAAGTTACTCTAGTAATTTATCACGTTTAACAGTTTTGCATTGTTATGCTGTTGTATCTGTGTGGAAGGATGCAGATTATATCTCATGTTTCTACAAAACAATACACAGCAAAAGGTAAATAAGTAGGAATGATGTCATTAAAAGAGCGTGTCATAATAACGTATGTCGCATTGTAGCAAAATCTATATCGACTTTAAATAGTTTTATCTAATCAAAATAACTGAGCTGGCCCAGTTATACATGAAAAACGACAGCATAAATTGGTTTTATCACTGACACCCCAGTGCACTTTACATCGTTAAGTAATTGTACACTTCACTTTCAATAAAATTCGTACGTACGTCAACGTGAATTTATAGATCGATAACAAAATTACGATTGACAAATCGGAACGCATCGAAACGCGGGCGCGCGTGCGTGTTTGCGCCTCTCTCTACGACCACCAACTGTCAAAAATGGCGGGAAGCGCCATGATTGCGCTAGGCTAGGAGCCGCGGCGCGAATAACTCGAGATATGGAGGTACACGTTTTCTAGCACTTGCTGCAGATTATGATTATGCTATCTATTCGCGAGTGAAACTGCACGGATACCGATGTGCATTTGTGCATGCAGCCGATTAGCCGTCGTCAACGCCGACACACTTGCCACGCCACCGTGTCTGATCCGATGCTTTTGTATTGTTTCAAAGTCAAAAGACAAAAGTGTAAGTTCTTGCCTCAATATCATTAATTAGTGAATTATTTGATATTTATTACGTAGGTTGTAATTAATACTTAACGCTTCGCTTCACCTTGATTTTGGACTTCTGTGAAACTCAAAAACTTGGCGACTTGTCGTATAAGTGAAAAGAAATAAGCCGAATAAGTTTTTTTTTCCATACAATTGGGAGAGAATAATACTTATTAAGTAATTCCTTCATGGTGATGCGAACAGATGATTGCAGTGAGCGTGATTGTGAAATGATGTTAGTGTGATCCGCTAGGCAGATGCGAAAAATCGAGAAGACAAAATAAATAGCAAACCGTTTGTCAGGAAAGTTGTGTATCATTAATATCTGATCTCTGAAGATATTTTAGAAGATAGTCATTTAGCAACAAGACAAAACAGAAATGGGTAGGTACCTAATCAGTCTGATGGGTATCTAGTCGACTGTACATAAAACTGAAGTCCTAAATACTAAAAGGGGTACATATTATCACTAAGAAATTGTCTTCATTGTAAATATTAACCCCAGTAGGTTTATTCAGTCGAGTAAGTTTCTGAAATCGAATCTGTCGGTGTCCTTTACGCAAAAACAATTTAAGTCGATTTAATGAGGTTATAAACACTTACGATTACGGCATGTTACAGAAAGCGGTGATAGCTATCGGGGCTTAGATAATGGATAATCTGGACGATAGTGGCGGCGTGGTACGGGAGCCACGAGTGTGCACCGCTTTCGCTTTTCTTCCGGGACCAAGGGTCATCAAGTCATCTAAACGTGAATCGCACTGAAACATACTCACCTTTACATACAACTTACTCACCTTTACATATAGCCCCATTGCTGAATTAGGAGCTCTGAAACGTATGTTTCATTTATTTGTTTTTTTATTTTGTTTTATTTTTTCAATATGTGACAGGTTCATTATCGTGCTAATATGATTTCTCTACGCGGTGGCTTATGGCAGTAGCGGACTACATTTTAAGACATTTTCTAACTCATGTTCCTAGTCGTTGGTGATGAAATTCATATTTGGGCTGGGTCTGTATTGTGGTACATTCGTTTCCTTGTTTCTGGTTTTCATAACACAATGGAAAACCTCACTCAAGAATTAGAGCAATCTATGTGATGTTGTCTTAGAAAAGGAATATTTATTTACAAACAAATAATTTCAAGAGTCGTTTCGGTTCTTTTTTGAAATCTATGTCGTATACTGAAATGTGCAGCACATATGGTAGCTAAAATGCCTGTGCGTGTGCGCTGCATATTGCACCGCACGCATGACGCATGGTGTCGGCGCGGGCGCAGGGAGCGCGTTATCTCCCCAATTATTGTGGGCCGTTGATCCCGCTGCGTCGCCAACCGCCACTGGGCCACCACGAACTCCGTCCTGATTCACGTCACGCACTGTAAACCTTATCATATCACCTTATAAAAACAAGATAGTGACCTGTTGATCAAAATGCCAGCTTACATTTTGAGCGCCTTGGGCCACTTGAAGAATTATTTAACCACGTTTCTTCAGATTTAACTAAGTAAGTCGTTGTAGCTTCTGAAAGTGACTAGATTTCCTCGTCTTCATTCAGGGCCATGGATAGTACTTAGTAGTCAAAAACAAAAAAGATTTTAAATCAAAATATTTGCTGATTAATCGAACCATCCTTTATTGTTTATTTTTACTTGGCCATTGATTTCTTTCTACGTCGCGTGACCTATGGTGCCTCGATTGATGCCGCTGGATTTGCCGTGTCCATAGACTACCGTCACCTACCGTGCTCACTTACCACCATCATTCGTTCCCCATACTTGGTTACCACAGTCGGCGTCGTTGTACCTACCTGTAGAAAAACTTTTCATAATAAACTAAACAGTCACTCTTTAAGTAATGCTGGTGCTCATGACGCATGACTTCAAGTATTCTCTATTCTAGAGATCGACTGAGTAATTCATTTCGCTCAGACACAGGCTAATAATTATGTAGAGCGCTCCTCTACTGTTAGTTAATAGAATAAACAAAAAAATGGTTTCACTAGAAACAAGCCCAAAGCCGCTAAAAAACTAGTAGAGTATTGGTGCTGCACTTGTCGTGTTTAGTTCGTCTGCACGTCTGTAATAATTAATGTTATAATAGTGGGACTATTGATTACAGCGAGAAGCGAGGCCATTTCTAGTATACAGTCATTGGTCTTATTAGCGCATTCAAACGAATTGTTTTCTACAAATTAGAAGGAAAGTTAACTTGCGCACATAATTTTATTACAATTCTCTAAGAGATTTGTGCCCTACGAAGCAAATAGAATGACACAGAAACGTAGAGAAAATGCGAACCAACCAAGACAACCAAGTTGGTCATTTGAGGCATTCGGATATAGTTGTACAGTCAGCATCAAAATTATGTGATCTATAGAGTGGTCAATAAGGTATTGCTGGTTACACAAAAGTTAATTGAAAATTCTAAAGAACTGCTGGATATGATATCCACGACTACCTTCTACCATCTCACCGCGGTGTCACCGTTAGGGTTTTCATCCCCTTACCTCAGGAACCACATGGTCTCGTACAGTTCGGTTCCTGAGATGTTTAAGGGTTTCACTCACGAGGTTTTCCCGTACTTACAAGATCGGCAACGGGCCAGTGATGCCCCTATAGTGTTACTCCTGTCCATAGAAGCTGCGGTAACCGCTTACCATCAGACCATTCACATGCTTATTAAACACCATATTCACCCTCCGTCATTGTTTGAAAAAAAAAAACACTATGTTCATTACGTAGTGATAACGTATTTGACTTGGTCCTTTCATAAAACCAAAGAAACGTTATTATAAATGCTATGACGACTTCAAATCGAGCTTTCGAAATGCGAATTTTTCCTTCTACTTATGATCAGGTGAGGCTATTATCACTGTACTTTACTTAAAAAGTGTGTATGTGGTAATAGCATTAGCTACAAGCTAAAAGAACGTATAAATTGGCTACTTCGTCATCGCAAACGTAACTGTAAAGAGAATGGGGAAATAGTTTGAAATGTAATGTCTCCCAACTGCATCATCCTCCACGCTCCATCAATTACGTACTGCTATGACCATTAAACTTTACGAACTAATAATGTCTGTGTCTAAATGAAACAGAAGTAAGCTTCTTCTAAAGTTACGTCACGCTTCCAGAGTACTTCAGCTACTCTTACGCTCGAATTCATTAACTTTAATCAACGCTAAGCACGCACTCACACTCATGCTGTCCCTTTCGTTCCTATGGACATTTTACGGGACAGCATGAGCGTGAGCGCGAGCTTTATAGCGTTGATTGACGTTTGTGAATTTAAGGGTTAGTGTTTTGGTGAAGGGGCAGCCATAATTCTGATCAGGAAAACTTCGTTTATTTCACGAAAAGTGAAAGGTACAATCACCCACTCGGAAGGTATATCATCTCAGCCGTTTCATTCTTTGGTGCCTTACTCGTATTCACAAAATATTTAAAAAACATTCTTTACACAAACATTAATGTCATTTAATTGATTTGTCCACTGACATTTAATCCACATAATTTTA
The DNA here is from genome assembly GCA_950022985.1 of Udea ferrugalis. Lineage (NCBI taxonomy): Eukaryota > Metazoa > Arthropoda > Insecta > Lepidoptera > Crambidae > Udea > Udea ferrugalis. The sequence goes on from OX465536.1 coordinate 14,164,217, forward strand.
CTTCTGTATTTTTGCGTCATAACAGGCATAGTTGGAGAGCTTTGCGGAAAACCTTTGCCCAGCTGTGGGACACATCAGGTTCAATTAAAAAAATAATGCGTCATCTACGCTGTACACTTTATGAATAACAAAATCGAGGGTTGCGTTTTTGATATTCGGCTCAAGAAAAGCGTTGTTAAACGTCGTTATTTAAACAGTAGTTTGTCATCAGGTCCATGAACTTGCTAAATGCTAATAGCATCTAATGTCTGTTAGATGCCGACTCGTTGGCTTGATTAGAGAGATGAATGCGCGAGCGCACGCTTCTCAACTACTGTGACTGAACTCTACTAAACTATTCTATTACTGATTTCACTTGAACCCATATTCTATGAATGTGTATCATCTGTAGTCCCTGTTATTTACTTATTAATACTAAAATACAAAAACAAGTATGTAGGTACGTAGTAGGTTAAAATTAATTACTGAAAACATTATTAATCTTGTCGGCAATAGTTGTTTAAGGGTTATTATGCCTTTATTATAAAAACTTAAAATAGAAAGTAGATAGTCAAATCCATCTCACCATTCCATCCTATAGGTATCAACGCATAAATATTTCAGGAGTTTGCCTTTGCCATTGTCTGAGATATTTATTCAGGGTGCAGTTAGTTTTGTGGTAGAGTCACGTTTTTTTGACTTATTTTAAGTCTTTTAATTAGGGCTTCGTCTTTCAAGTAATTTTCATCATATAAAACTAACACACAGCACAGATGACAGTTCATATTACTCGTGTGTAAAGCTTATCGACTGTAACAAGAGAAAAACACAGTTTCGAAAATTAACCTCTTACTTTTCTTGCTGGCTATACACAGAAAGGTTTTAAAGATAAATTATAGTAAATTTTATTTTATGGTCGAAAGAGATTCTTGTGTTCACAGTTCACTCTTTTGTGATGCAAAGTCATACCTACCTACCTACTAACTTCGTTGTAAATGCTTATTTATAATCATACCTTTAATTACGTTAAATAAATGGCTATAGATACTAACTTATTAAATCCAGTACGACCGGTAGAAGGATCATAATATTAAATCTTGAATTTGTTCGCAGTTCAAAGACCTTTATAAGTCGGTACCTATAGGTAGGTACTTTAGTGTCTTCGCGACGAAGGGAATGTTACCTACATTCGACGATTTATTAATGATGCATAGAGATTGCTCTGTTATTCCCACTCATTGATTAACGATCTTCAATATTATCGAGTCCTCAATTGAAGCTGCTTTTGATTATTAGCTAAGTAGATAGGTATTTGTTTGTGAGTGTGACACGTTTTATTTTATCAATCAATTTAGCCCTTAGAGAAGTTTAAAAGCTATTCCCAATTTTTTTTTTTAATAATGTGTAGTTATCACTTGTAATGAATAAATATTGACGATATTTTCAGATTTTGTACACAGAGGGAGCCGAGGTAGAGCTGTTCCGATAGAACTTTTTAGCGACTAACAACCTACGACCATATTTTTTTGTCAAGTTACACTATGTGAATGTTAGATTGTACATTCATGTGAACATGTATTCCTTACAAATGTGTTATTTTGTGTGCAATAAAGTGTTTATCTGTCTATCTATTTATGTGTATATGTGGAACAACTGGAATTTTATTTAGTTTTGTTGTACAAATGTTGAAAAGAAGCTGTTTATTTTTCACCGACTCTACATTTCTCTAGAAATATTGATAAACAAGCATATAGCGCCATCTAGTGACAGTTCATGTAACTAGGTTTTCTGTTCCGGTTGCACAAGCGTGCTCAATCTTGCAAGTTAGTTCCCTAGTATTCCCCTTGCGTCATGCATTGCATTGCATCCTCGCTATTAGGCCCGGCGCCCACTATCGGCATCGGCACGCTTCAGGATTTTAAGGTGGCAAATAGTAATATACTCTAACATAATGGCAATAAAGTAGAAAATGCCGAAACAGCAGCCTCAAGCGGTATTTTTGTTTTTACGAGAACACATCACGGAAATTTCTACTTTATTGCCAAAATGTTAAAGTATTTTGCCATTTGCCACCTTAAAATCCTGAAGCGTGCCGATGCCTATAGTGGGCGCCGGGCCTTAGTGTAGACGGAATAATGCCCTAATGCTCAAAAGATGGGCTTGTAAATGACAACAGAAATACATCGCACGCAAAGAAACAGTTTTTTGTTTCTTTTCTTTTTTCAATAAAGCCCCTGGGGTTTTATCTCAATTTTTCGTTACTAAATGCATAGTAGTAGGTATTAGGTTGATACTAGCAATCATACTAGTTAGTTTTTTGTCTCTATAGACACTCGTTGTATGGTTCGCATAATAAGATGAAACTAACTAACCATCTGTTGGTAGGCCTGTAGGTAGTTGACTGAATTAATAAGCTTAGAAAGAAAGTGCTTGCATAAGCTGACAAAGACAATTTTATTTCGCGTAGTGGGTGCTCGCCTACGTAAAGTAACCTATGGCAGAGTACCTATTGACAGTCTTCTACCTACCGGACCGGAAATGCAATCGATTTCCTAAAGCTATACCCGTCCTTTGATGTGAAAGTGGCTTTTTTATTCAAAAGTCAAACTTATCTTGCCTCTTTCGTATTTCAATAGTAACCTTAATGGGGACCTACTTAGTGTAGTGGCACTAGCGCCGCGGCGCGTTGAGACTCAGAGAATCGCGGGTGCGATTCCTGCACCAGCACAAATGTTTGTTATTGAAACAGTTATGATTATGTAGTTGTTTGTGGTACCTTCGTTGTTTCTGAATTCTATAACACATGGAAATCCTTACCTTGGAGCTAGAGCAATATAATGTGATGTTTTCTCATATTATTTCTTGTCTCATCAAACTCGTAGAGTAGAGCCTAAAAAGTAAGATAAGCTGGAAACTCCACATGTTGCGGTTTCTTTTCTTGCCCCACGTCTGACAGACAGATGAACTGCATCGAACTGCTTAGCGCTCGTGTTCAGAAGGCCTCCTTATCTAGGGGTCTACTCTTTTATCTTCAGAGTTCCGAACATGTAGTATTAATACACAGTCAATAACATTTTTTTTCCTTCAACTAACTGTAAAATTTCATTTAAACCTTCAATTTTTGTTGGCAAGTACCACCAACAATCAACAATCAACAGCAAATTACTACAAAACTAATTAATGGTGATGAAAAATACAGCAGAACGCCTAAATGATGAAAAAGAAGCTTGTACTCACAAAGTTAATCGAGCCAGAATAGTAATTTGTAATATCCATTAACCACGAACCCGGATGCCTCACGACATCCCGGTCGTATCCGGAACTGGGTCAAACTCGTGACGATCCACGATCGATTTAAAAACAACGGTTGTTGTTAACACGAATGCGTGTTGCGTACAGGAGCAGTGGCAGCGGTAGACACCACAGGTCCTCACGCCACTCCGCAACAAAGGGTTTGCGACAAACTGGCGGAACTGTAACAAAGACCCGGTTATAACGATGTAGATACTGAAGAACCATGAAAGGGCTGGTTACTCAGGTGAGATATTCATGAGGACTTCTAAATTGAAGGTCTATGGGCAGCTATTAAGTTAATTAATTAATTGAAACTAAGACTTCTCGTTTGTTCAAAATAGACCCACGTTGACATAGCATAAGAAACGAGGGTTTTAAGAATGAGCATTTATACGATCAAACAGTCCTGCAAGGTGCTACACTCTGCAAAGTGTAGTTCATTCAAATTGATGAAACGTTGTCATTGATAACGAATCTGGAATTATTGGCAATCTCATGAAATCGAATAGCGATATATTATCAAACAAGATAAATATAACGATATCTATTTGTTCTCGTATTTAATTTAAGCGATAGGTACTACTTGACTATTCTAGTAATATTATGCAGGAGGGGCGTGAGAATTAGGTCTTAGGTTTACGATCATATCTAAAACCGAAGACAAATATACATGAGACACATTTCAAGGAAGACATGGAAGAAGTAGGAACTGAGCTTAGTGTCATTAAATAAAGAACCAAATGTCTACAGTTTCCGTTCGCTAATTGTTTTGTAACTACTGGTTGTGTTCCTACCCACCGATTACAACTGTCAAGTTTTCGCAAGACTCATCCATGAGTTCGGCCAGACCTGCAGATGGTGGAGGCTCAGGTCGGAACTGGGTGAGCCCCGCGACGTCGCCGGCCGCCACCGCATCGCCCGCCGATGCACAGGGATGAACGCAGGATGTCAAATATTTTTCACGGAACGTTACACACATTATTGAAACAGATAACAATGTAGGAATAAAACAAGTTTGTGTCAGAGAAGTTTTTCTGTATTTTTTTAAGACGGATATTTTCAAGAGTGGTTTGGATCATCATTAGCGTAGGTACATGTATTAGTCTACTGCAGTATGTACGTTCTTCTAATGCCCGTCATATTGCCAATGAAAGTGAGAGTGTTTTTTTATATGTATACAACGACGGTGGCAAACAAGCATGCGGACTGCCTGATGTTGAGCGGTTACCGCAGCCTATGGACACGTGGAACACCAGGGGCATTACTCGCTCGTTGTTTAGTGACCCAATCACAAACATTTGCCATAGAAATCAGCATTTGCAGTGGAGCCACTAGGGCACTTGGCAGAATGCGGATCTTGAAACATTTGTGAGAGCTGAAAGTTATAGTCGGAAGTCAAAAAAGATGAACAGATTCACAGTGTGCGGTCGAAATGACCTTGATCAGCAGCCCTTTTGTTTGTAGAAGAACTGCATTTGCACCTAATACTCCCCTGCCCTGTGATAAGGCACGTAGCTTGACATTTGGTTGTGTTGTGTTGGGGCGTGCCAGCCACCGCGGCAGTCCGCGCCCGCCGCCACGACCGCGCCCGCGAACCGCGACAACATCCACTGATGTCTGTGATCAACCTTCACCTAGGATCTAAGTTGAAGAGACAACCCATGGAAGTGGAACATTAAGACCTTGATTCTCTGTCGGATTAGATTGTTGAAGTCGAAGAATCATTAAGTCGTGGCAGGGTATAGTCGCTGTGTGGATCCAACATTTTCTTGGTCGGTCTTGAAGATACCTTTCAAAGTCTTGGTGCGTCATTTCCCATCATCACAGTCAGCCCTAATTAATATTTATTGGACTGTGTAGTTCATCTACAAAGGAGAATGAGGAGATATGGAAGCATGTATGAATTCCGTTCCGTATTCCGTAGATAAAGTGCAGTGGTGAAAGGGGCAGCTTAAAAATGAATGGGCGAAGATCGGACGCATCTACTTCTACCGATGACTTAAAGGTTCGTCGGAACTATGTAGTCTAGGTAGTCAGTAGAACAACTAAGGTTTGTTAAGAATTTGCTTAATGTAGATGTATCTAGTGTAGCATCCTGTCTGCATTTAGCATCTGCTGTACCTACCTGCACTAAACACTGCATTCTTATCCAGACTTACCCCTCGAGTGTTCTTTATTTCGTATGTGCTAGCGAGCAATACTAGAATCTGACTGTTGCAGTGACCGTCTCTTCGTAAATAATTATAATCATTTATTTTTTGTAATAAATACCCTTTTATTATAATGAGCCATTCTTAATGCAATATTTTGATAAGTACCTAGTCTACTATATAAAAATAAGTCGTGTTTTCCTTCCTGACGCTATAACTCCAGAACGCACGAACCGATTTCCACGGTTTTGCATTCGTTGGAAAGGTCTTGGGCTCCGTGAGGTTTATAACAAAGAAAATTCAGGAAAATTTCAACGGGAAAAAGCGAAATAACTTTTTTCACACACAGCTAAGTCCACGCGGACGAAGTCGCGGGCGGCTGCTAGTTACTTATATGTTTGCTCTTCGATAGAACTGTTAGGTAATTTGAATTTTTTGCCAACCACAAAATTGGTCGTTCGTGACTTATTTCAACGGCGCACCCCCTTGGCGTTAGTTTTGCGATTGTGATCTTAAATATCGGTAGTTTATACTTAGAAGTCACTTAATGACTTGACTGTCGTGATGACAGGCCTTGCTTTGTTGTGTTGAAGAATTGGTTTACTTTTATTCCACTTTCCTCGAAGTAGTATGATTCCATTATCTGTGTACTCTTCCAGGATCGTCCTCTGTGCTTATTCTACTTCACACACCCCTTCGGCGTGTTGTCCCCGGAGCCGCCGACGGTGACGACAGCGCCGCCACACGTCGCCCGCGCCTTCCTCAATATGGAGCCCGTCTCGCCCCTTCACTTCTGGCCTTCCACCACAGACTCCTACGAACCTGCTACGACGGATTCCAGCCCTAAACTCAGTTTTGATCTTGGGAATGCAAAAGTGCACAAAAACCCTGTGAACCTAGTCAGTGTTGCCAAAACGCGCAAGTGTACAATTGATTTGGGAATGGGTAGAGAAACTCTATCCTCTTCTTTGTTATCCAGTGACATTTGGTTCAGTTCAGGATCGAGTACAAGAAGTTACGAATATACGAGACGATTGATACCATATAACAGAATACTTCCACCGTTACAACTGCCAGCACCTCAAGATTACACAACGGACAGTTCGGATGACTTGTGGCCAATAAAGTGTATGAACCCCGCGCGGTTCTCCTTGCCTCCGATCAAGATGCCATCGTCTAAAGTGAGTAAGGTGAAAGTGAGGGGAGTGTGCGACAGCGAGGTGTCGAGTGTGGAGAGTGTGGTGCGTCAGGCGCGGTGCCGGCGCGTGGCCGGCGTGCGCAAGCGCAGGCGGCGCACGCACGCGGCGCAGCTCAGCGGCGTGCGGCGGCTGCTCACGCGCCTCATGCAGCGACAGGTCAAAGGTATGTCCTACAAAGTAACTTTTTTCATTCGAGTACCTAATTAAGGAATAAACTTTGAAAACAATGCAAACTACTTTAACCGCTAACCTACTGAGACCGTAGCAGCGGAATCTTTCTCTACTGGTGTATGTTAACTGTTTACCAGCATTATTCAATACATTTATATGGCAAAAACTTTCTTCATCCTATCGACCTGCCTCATCTTCACATTTAATACCGCAATAGTCTCATACCAGTCGGCTTATTAGAATTCTTCTTGGTGAATTCCCGAAGTTTTTCCGTTATGATATGTGTAGATTGTTGCGGATTCTGCGGTAACTGCTTATCATGCTAAATATTATTATTTGCCATTGTTCAAAAATTTGAAGAGGAACAATGATATTAATTCAGGAATATGAGCACATGGCTATGAGGTCGATGATGTGATAATGTAAAACAGCCTATTTTTACTCTTTAGCATAAACCTTAATACAAGCATTGTTTACGATAATATCGTGTCACTGTCATTAGTCATTTGACGTCCCAGACCAGCCTGGCTGATTCAGACAAGTTACCGCGTAAAAGGAATTCATTCAATGTTTCATTTCCTAATAGGAATAAGAGCTGTGATATTTAAACAGAGCAGTTTCATCCCAAAATATATTTTAGCTGTAATGTGATTTGAGTGTTGTGGAAATGGGATACGTGTTAGACAACTGTCCGCGACTGAACCGATGCTGCAATAGCGTCCCTCTGCGCGTGGCGGTGGTGGTCATCTCCGTCATGGGGCTGTTCTGGGCCGCCTTGTGTCTCTTCGCCTACACCAGGGCTGGGCAGGAAACCGTCGAGGACTTGGGCGTGCCCATAGCTGTCAGTAGCGTCTTGCGCTGCGTCCACGGCGTGTTCGGCGTTCTTCTCACTGCTGTCAACGTTCTTCTCTTCTTTGCTGCCATCTTCAACAGTGATTCCTTGTGTGAGATCTACATTTGGCACATGATCGTCTTCTGCCCTTGTGTGTTCGTCACCGAGCTCATCGTGGCCGTGTTCGCTGCCATCGCCCATAAAATATTATTTTCTTGTATTTTCATGTCATTTGTGTGTATATCTATAATAGTGTTGTTCTATTTTACGATAGTGGTCGCGAATTATAGAATGACTATACCTTAAGCAATTTTTCAAGTGTATTTTGTTTTAATAGGTATCACTTAGTAATTAAAATTGACTTTATTTGCGTATAGCTAGTTCCTAGGTTACAGGCAAAGTAAATAATCTGTTTACTTGTATCTGTACTATCCCCAGCCTTTATAATTACTGAGACGTAAATTTTGCCATCAGGTTTCGCTTGTTTACGCGAATACTAGAATGTAGGTAATGCATTAACATTCAAGATTTTTTTTTCAAATTTAATCCAAATAAAACATCAGCTTCGAAAAATACTTGTTTTTAATGTACTTTACGGAGAGAAAATTATATCAACTGCGATGAGATATAATAACTAACATAAGTTTTATAGTTAAAACATATAGGTACTTACTTGAAAGAAATTTAACATTGAACAATCAAAGCAAAAATCAAACTTAAATGACGTTTACATAATCATTACTGTAATTTAGTATTCACAATACCAGAAAAAAATAATCGGTCAAGAAGTTAACAAGTGGGATCGAACCCACATCCATCTCGGGGCGGCGGTCGAATCCTGTCTTCTTTTTGGTATTTCCGTCTATAGAATGATATTCCTATATTATCAAGTCTTCAATAATAAATTGCACAAATACAATATGAGCATAACTGTCATCAGTAGCGCGCGGCGTTCGTCCGTCACGCAACCCGTCGGGCGGGTGCGGTGCCGCGCGGCTGCGTCGCGGCTGCCGCGCGGCTCGCGTTACACCCAACACGCCTGCAAGCATTCTCCGCAGTCAACCGGTGTGACGACCCTTCTTCTGTCTATATAGGTCACCTAGTTAGCTTATGAGATTATCAAAATGTCTTACTAATTTTTACAAACAGAATGTTTTAATTCTTACGAATCTCCTTGTTGTGTTGAGTCGAGCCCGTGAGTAATTTTATTGAGTTTACTAATTTAGGACTGATTTATGAAAATATTTCTATAAGAGACAATTACAAAAATAACTAATTATTATTAAAATTGGCAATATTGTAAACAAACGGTTAATCGTTGTCATTTCGTTATCCCATTTATTATCTTGTTATGCAAACGTCTTAATTGTAGGTTTACTTAGTTCAATTCAGATTCACTCATTCGTACAATCTGGTTAGGTACTATTTCCTTTAAAAAATTCTTACCTAAGTACATTAATTGTTTAACATGTCCAAATATACATTATTAATATACACTTCTTTATTTCTAATATCACGGCCTTTATATTCTACTTATTACGCTACTATATTTTCTTTCAGCAATAAAGTGAATCCTTGTAAGGTCTTTGTAACAAACTGTACATGAACTTTTCTTTTATGTAAAGATAGGAAAACCAGAAAAAGACACTTGGTCTTATGGCGTCAGGCGGGAATCGAACCGCGTTTTCTTTTATGTGTTTCGCATTCTAACATTTGCGGTCTGCCTGCGGTGGGCTGAGCTGTGAAGTGTTGATGACCCTGGCTACTCCTCCATCGTCTTACAGCCCACCGCGTAGTCGCTGTCGTCGTCACTGTTGCCTCCAGCCAAAGGGTTCATCGAGTAAGAGAACTCAGCTGGGCTCAGCCTTTCTATCTTGTCCTCCTCCTTGATCACATCGTGGTCTTCGTTGCTAAGCGACATGGGATATATTACTTCACAGGATAAATCACTCATTGTGAGTCTACTCTTACTTCTGCAGTTTTTAATGACTTTCAGGAATTCCATTTTCACGGCAAGTTTATCATCTTCCGTCATTCTTTTTAAAGAGGGTATGAGTGACATAAGGAAGTGCTTGTCCTCGTCTATGTCTGCGGTCGTGTTGCTCGTCGTCGGCTTCGCCTCAGCAGCCTGCAGGGCCTGGCAGGGCCTCCGGGGCGCCGGCTCCTGCTTCCTCGAAGACGCTTTGTGAGAGCCTGACGCGGCAGGCCTGTCCAGCTCTTCGCTCTCTATGTATGGTATCAGAAACGACATGTGCTTGAAGTACACGTAAATCCTCTTTTTCCTCACCATCTTGCCTTCTTGTATCATTTTAGTTACACTCAGTTCTCGTATGAATGTATCTCGGAGATTTCGCCATTTTTTCGAGAGGTCCAGAACTGGAGAAAAAAGTTATGTTTTAATGTTTTGTACACAAATTGATAGGTTTTATAATGTAAAGGATAAACATAGTACAGGTGAGCTTATTTCTAATGAGAGCTTTTTCCAGTAGAGAAAGACATACAGCGTTGTGGTGTGTAATATCAATCGAAATTAACCATTTATATGAATTGTATAATTTATTCAAAAAACGTAATAAAACAAAAGTAAAAAAAAAGTTTTTATTGTTAGTAATAATTATAATGTTACATGAGTAAATTAGGAGTTTTAAATAATAATTGTTACTTTTCTCGTTAAATTATTATCATGCATTCAGCCCACATCTATACATATTACATCATAGTTTAAAAAAAATATAAATATAATTACATTTAAAATATTACAAATGAACAGGGTTAATAGAAATTGTGACTTCCTAAAAAATACCATATTTCATCCAGCTGTTTATAAATATGTAACGTACCTACGTAAGTATCTCATCTATATTTATAAAAGTAAGTCGTGTTAGTTACTCCACTTATAACTCAAGAACGGCTGAACCGATATAGCTGAAAATTGGCATGGAGGTAGTTTAGAGCCAGGAGAAGGACATAGGATACTTTTATTTATTTTACTTTTTTTCTTTTTTTTTTTTCTTTTTTTTATTTATTGCCCTTAAGGCGGAACAAAGTTCGCCGGGTGAGCTAGTAGTAAATATTTTGTGATGTCTGTGACCTTTAAATGCCTTTATTGTAGGTACTTATAAATCGTCGTTCGTGATCCAACAATGGAATGGGGATCGAACCTATGACTTTTAACCCTGCCGCCCTTCTATCCTGCCTTAGAATAATTATTATTTTAAGTATCCTACCTTCTCTACACGCAGTGAGATCTTACCTACTCTATAGTCACCAGCAAGTATATTTAAATATACCCTGACCTTGGATCAAGTAGGAAAAATATTGTGTTATGATAATGTCGTCCATCCTACCTAACATTTACCAACCAACAAAAGCAAATAAAAACCTGTTGGAAGAGTCTCATTACAACTAACCTTTGTGTTCCTTTTCTAATTCATTTAACGTGGACCATTCAGGAATTAGCTTCTTTGCTACTTCAGTCCAAAGTTGGTTTTTGATGTGCTTATTGAGATGTGCGCTCTCCTTGGAGTAAAGATTGGGCCGTTTCTCGACTTCTCTGATGATGCGCAATGGGTGAATATGTTCTAGTAGTGGCATTCTGATATCGTTGAGACACTAGTTGAGGTGTCGCTTTGTTGTTTGTTATTTGTGGGGTGTCTGAGTGTCCCTGACGTCAGCGTCAGCTCGTATCGTCGAGCACGCGTAGGTTGGCGCCGCCCGAACGCCTCCGAACGCACACGAAGTCGGACGAATGCGGCTAGCAGTGATGGCGACTGCGCCGCAACAGACCTTGAGCCACAAACAGATAAACCATACAAAACACAGCACTTGCACAGTCAGTTGAATATTAGTAGCAATGTAGTACGTACGCAGTGTCGAAAAAGTCAACTGATAATTAATGAATCGCGACGGTAGGTAAGTATCAACGTATTTATTCCATTAGAGTAGAATTCCTTCACGTTAAATCGCAAACTGGCGCGACGGCGCTGTGCCGGGCCGTGCGGCGTCGGACGCGGTGCGGCGAGCTGTAGCGAGTGAAGGACGGCTGCACCCGCCCCGCACCCCCTTCGCTCTTCTAACATAATAGATAGAAGACGTGTGATATTGTATCTATTCACGGAAATAAAATATTATAGATGATCAAATGCCTGAAATTATTTTGTTTTTGTTAGACGCCAAGAAGTTGCGTGAATGAATAATTAGTTTTATGAATAACTAATTATTCATCTTTTTGATTTTTTAAGCCTTCTTCCTAGGAAAAATAATAGTGGGAATGGTTTTCTTACATTTTTATTTGTAGCATCATTCATCGTCTCACCAACATCACGCTGAATTTACTTAAAACTCTTTTTATTATCTCTTATGCAAATAATCAAGTAGTTTTATTGAATTAGTATAAAATAAATGCATTATTAAATCATACACGAAGCGCATCTGTCGGTATTTATTTACAACTTTATCTTACTAGCGCCAATGATGCGTTCCATTCGGCCTAGTTATTTAATATCCTGGTGTTCTTGTAGATGGCGCGGATCGCGATATTTTGACGACCGCTTGGCGCCGTCGGTTGAGAGTCGAGTTGAGTGAGACGTAAGGGCCGCGAGCGGGTTCTATTCCCGCTGTCCCGCACTAGCACAAAATGTTGTTAGTGAGACTTTATTTAAATTTGAATAGAACAGCATTCGCCGGCGATTTCATGATAAAATAAGACGTTGCGGTCGACCATGAAGCATCGAGGATGCTTTATTTTCAATACCACACACATCTCAACAAATAAATGATTATGATTATGAAAGTAATTGGATTGTTCTTGAATTACCAAAGACGTAGATTTTTAACCTCAGTATTTAAGTTAGTTTTACCGCGCAAGGGCATAACTTCAAACTTTTGTTTAATCAAGTTTTGTAATCTAAAACAGTGTTGAAAGAGATTGTAAACAAATTGTAGCCAAGGCCCCGAGTGGACTTCCTGGTTGAATCTAATGAACGCAATATTATTTCCTAATTCGGACGGTTACGGTGTCATATCGTAGCATTCGTAGCACGAGCTCTCCTGTCACCCTGCTCTATCACTACCTGAATTCTTCCTTACTAAATATCCCTGTTCCCTTTATACTTACTTCTAATCTTTTAATAGACTACAAATGAAGCTACAGGGTCAACTATTGAATTATATCGGAGGGGGACGTAGGGTCTCCGTCGTGGTACTTGCGGTATTGGGAGGAAACGCTCAATCACGAGCGGCGTGCGTAGGCGCAGGAGGGCCAGCCGCCTCGCTAGGTACTCTCACTGAGGACCACAACCACAGTATAAACTGTGCCACAACGCCGAAACATGCGGGAAAAGCAATATTCATGATTGTTATAAGTAGTTCCAGACCAGTACCTGAGCTCTACTTTGGTTTAGTAGAGAAATTCTGTAAACTCCTTACGATCTTGAATTCGAATTCACCTGTCAGAGAACTTACTACTTTCGTCATCACAGACGCGTCGTGTTATATCCTGACCCTTATATTATTAATAACTCAGTACATTCCTTTCTGTAATGTTTAAAGAATCGCATCAAGAACTGTAAAAAAAAGGCTTAGTAAATTCTCTGACTGAGGAATTTCAGTTTGGAATCGAAGGGCGTTTAAACAGACTCTACATACACATAATATTTCGCGTGATACCTAGGTATCGCACCGCGGAAGACCGTTCAGTTGGCTCAAGCCCGCCTCTTGTTTTGTACTGAGAGAGACGAAATAAAATAAATGAAAAATGTCACACCTTTGGCCACTTATGGCTATTTAAGTGTTGATCCCAAGTTGCTGGTCCAATATTAACTTTGAAATCAAAAGCCGATTTGACATCCGTCAGAACAAACGCGCGTTGCGGACGCGAGAGGCGGCTCCTGTGGAGGCCGACCACCGGCGCCTGCGCATAGGGCTGTCCTTAATCATTTGATTAACTTAGATACTATTCGTACTGTAAACTACTGTAACCTTGATCCTAGGAAAACTAAAATTTGCTCGAACATGCGTAGAATGTTACCGAAATGGCTCCAATCAAGAATTTATAATAAACTGCCCGAACCGATAAAATATCGTTAATTTTATATAATGAATTTAAAATTGTTTGGTCCGAAATACTCATAGAAAAATGTTATCAAGCTCTCCATCATTTAGGGAAAATTGACACTAACTGATGGCTGGGGCTATTGGCTTCACCTCCAATCTTGAGCTTGCTCGGTGCAGGTTTGGTGATCTTAAACCCGACCTAGGAAGGAAGGAATTAGAATACGAAATAAGGATTAATACCATACATACCTACATACATACATACCATCACGCCTCTTTCCCAACGGGGTAGGCAGAGACCACTTCTTTCCACTTGCTACGATCCTGGCACACACCTTGCGCATCCTCTACTTTCATAAGTCCTTTCATACATGCTCGTATGTTAAAGGTACTCCTGACCTGACCCTTTCTGAGGACATCTTGAACTTGTCCAAGAAACGTCCCCCCACCTGGGTTTACTTTTCGCTGTTTTGGTTAATTGAGGAAACCGATAATAAAAAAAATGCATAGGTAATATGGTCACGCCGCAGAGAGGCCTTAGGCTATGCGATATAATGTGACCTAGTTTTCTTTCTAAGCAATCTAGGTAACCACTTGCATAAGTAAATGTATGCTTACACATGTTGCAATGAAATAGTTGTTGGAGTAAAGTAAATACCTATGACAGTTCATGTCACTTCGAGTATACGGTCACACCGGCATGACAGGATACCCATTTCCGGTCATAGGTTATTTGACTAGATCGGAAGAAATAACGGAAATGGGTAGCCTGATGAGCCGTTGACTCTACATCCATGAAAGTTCATAATTAACAGGAATTATCAGAGCTTTCAAATGGGATTAAATGTCGTGGTAACATTAATCACAATTTCAATGAAACTACCGTTTCGGAAAGCCATTTAAACATTAAAACGCCATAAATATTGTAGAGCTTATAAGCTCACGCCGCGCCGCTTAAGCTCCACTGCTGCGAGTAGGTAGATCGTCAAAGGATTAGCCGACGCTTAGGCATCGTAAAGCAGCCCTAGCACCGCGGCAAGCTCTGCGTCCAGCCGCCACTAGCCGCTAGCCGCTAGCCCGTCGCCGCAGTGTCAACCGGCCGCCGCGCGGGCCGCACGCGATAGCAGTTAGAGCCGCCCCACGGCTGAACTGCCTCATTCGCCCCATCGCCCGATCGGACGAGAAGAGCTGCCGCCTCACATAATCCCCTCTGGGAGACGAACGCGGCAACTCGCTCGACCCAACATATACGCACTAGTGCGGAAGTTGGCACGACCCTGAACGAGGATCCACCACCAGCCCTCGCAGCCCCAGAACCCACGTTGGTATCGATTTCTTACCTGCTCCAGTAACGATATACTATGTTAATTCGTGTAATTCTTTTATTTCGTGCCGCGTACCGTTTGAAGGCAGACTTGTAGAAACTTCGGAATCATTTTTCCTTAAGCAATCACCTCCGACTATTAGCGGCGTGCGTCCTCGCTTTTACGGCAGTCAACTTTACCTCGGCTTTATCTCGCGAATAATGGTACGACACCGTCTGGACGCAACTTTAATTCACTAGATAATGTCAGAGATAGCTTATTTTGTTGTTCTACTGTCGTCCTGTTTGACTTTTTATCTTCCAGTTTATAAATAACGATCATGGAAATGTCCTCAAATGCTATTGAGGAACCTACATTTTTACACTTCCCTAAACTTTCTTAAAACTTTAAGTTCGTGACTTTGACTTTTGTACCTTGCACAACTCGAGTTCACACTCAAGTTCAGCAGATAGTTGTTTTGGTAGTGCTTAGAAAAACAACAGCTTTGCCAAATACTTAGCAGTGTAACTATATCATGGATTTTCAAATGTTAGCTCAACCAACTTTCTGATTCCTCGTAGGTACATATTTTTGGAAGTCGGCCAAAGGTCAGTTTTGGAATATGCACGAGATTTAATTTATTCAGTCGTTTAGCTTCGCCTCCTGAGCAAATCGGTCCAACATGTTTCTGAACCAGGAGATCGGTCGCGTTTCGCGTATCGGATGCAATTCGCTTGCTGATAAGAGCAAGAGACGTTATCAATTTCGTTCTTTATTATTTGCGCTGTCCCAAATTATATACAGCTTCACCGAATAAACAGATAACCACTCCCCGTAAGTTCAACATCATTTTGATTTCCGTATTGTACTCGTATGTAAATTGTGACTACTTACCTATATTGTAATTTATTCGTCGGTAAGGTTCGGAATGTACAATTTGGATACAAAGTTATTCGTAGCTCCAAAATATATGTATAAGTAAATATTTTTGGCTGAATTGTGCTGTAATTTGGACTTCTGCTGAATTGGAATCAAGGAAATAATTTGGTTAATATTGTACATGCTTCCGCCTGCGTTTAATTTGTGGCCATACAGGTGTTTTTTTATTTCACCTTGTTTTTCCATGTGTTCATCAAAAGGTGCATCGAATGTCCTAACACTTTGATGATTGAAGTTCTGACAGCAAAACTAAAACTTATGCATACACAGCGTAGGCATTTAATACCTACCACCTTCTCTTTCGTTTTGTCACCAATACATGTTCTTAGTCTTAAGGATATAGAATGAAATTAAAACTGAAATTAGCAAGTTGTTTACAACAACAAACAAACAGTTTGAGTATAAATCAGTCATTAAAACCCACTAAAACAGTGCATACAGTAGATAAAGTACTTAGTTCTATGAAAACAAATGATGACTAAACCGGATGAAATCCTTAGAGGAAGTCTGAAATGAAGACGGACAGGCAATATGTTTGTAATGTGAATACCTAGTGCAGATGCTGCGGCCGACCGAGGAGCTTGAGGGTAACCGCAATAACAACATTCCTACTATTTATTATAATTCAGCGCAACGCCACTCATCATAACATCCTACAGACGTTCCGTATGGAAGCATCGCCGCGTATTTACAACATGTCAGTGTTGCCCGATCGATCACGGTGAATCATGCTTCGCATTCCATTTCCAATGTGATAGAAGAAAGTTCGATATTTATCTAACCAGACAGTTTACAAGCAACAGTCATTAGGAACATGAGTCTAAATGTTTTGTTCATTGAATTCTTGTGGCAAAATAATATTAGCGTTGTTTGGTTAACCATTTTTGATTATTTATACCTACCTTAGAATACCAGATTTAAGGCAGTTCGTTTTTCTCTATCTATAACTTTTAGGTTATACATCTGAAGCTTGATTACGTGCTACTCTTACTATTAAAATCTGTTTCCCAACTTTCCAAACGTTTGTTTGTAGGTATTTCTTTTCTTAACTTTCCATAATTACGAAACAGTTCATCAACTTGGTTACGAAAGGAAAAAAGAGTTAAATCTAATTTTAGAAAGTTTAAAACAAAGGGTCCTGTTGTGTCGATTTACGTAACTTACTAAATTATCAAATCTTACACTACCTATTATATTTTGTCCTATGAATTTGGCTCTTGATTCAACTAAAATGATATGCTAGATATTTGATATCAAAAAAAATCCTCAAAGAATATTTTTATATTGTTGCTTTTTGAGAGATAGATGCTTTAATCCTCTATTTTATTTTATTTTCGACTTCGATGTTTCAAAAGTATCTGGTACCCTTCTAAAATGCTTTGCTGACCCCTGCTCTAGATTCTACCCAGACATTGTTCGAGACAAGCTGCGACACAGAGACCGAGTTGCGCTGCGATTCGAGGAATCCCGCCCCCGTCTCTACCTTTGTGTAATTGCAGATTTCGTCGAAGCGTACAGTACCTCTACTTTTTTCAACAACATTTCTCTCATTGTCGTTAATCATTGATTAGTATGGGAACTGTACAAGTAGCTTCGCAGTAACGTAGCGCTAATGCGTGAATTTATGTAATTTGTTACTGAATAATGGAGCTGGACTGCCTTTATTGCCTATTAGCTAGCAGCATTGATCTCTACCAAAGTTTTTTTTAATAATTATTATGAGTGTTGTATGAGTGTTGTGATGAGCATGTTGCGGACCAGGAACAAATATAATGATCGTCACAAAAAACACGGTACCGTGGGGAAAAAACACTCAAACTTACAGAACAGTAGGCAGGATTAATAACGAATGTGTTTACGGGCTATCAAGTGAAGTAATCACATCACTTGACGCATTGTTAAACACCTAGAAAGTCATGTCCATTCTTCGCGACTTGTTGTGACTACAAACTGTCCTTAGTTAAATGCAACTTAACGCAACGCAACAGCTACAATTGCAGATGACATGCTTCGCGACTAAGTGACAAACCGTTTCTGAATTGTGTTTACGTACTTAAATGAATCATAAAACATGTTCTACATATTTAATGACTCGCTCGTCTGCTGCTCGTTTGTTAGTTCAAGGGTTTTATAACTACCAGTTTTCCCAGCGCAATCGCTGATTTCCCGATTTTATCTTGCGTAGATGGGCTTCCTTAAGGAGTAGGTACTTTATGCGTAGCAGAGGATATAAAGCGAGTAATGACCCGCAACATTTGCGGTGTAATATCACCGGTATCACGTACATAAGGAGTATGTGTCTCAGGAAACAGCGCATTACAAGGTGTATGAGCTCGACCAGCAGCTGAACTTGACCCGCAACTGTGGCAGGTTCAATATAAACTTTGGCTTACGAGCCGTCTTTTAAATGTTTTGGAGTTTTTGGTCTACCTACATAGGCAGACGGAATGTCAAATGTCATGTAGGTATAGGCTCGTATTTCTTCTCACCTGGTGCTGTTCTGTAAATTCAGTGAAATACCAATAGGGCGGACTTGTAGGGCTGCTCATTTTTGAGTGACATTTCAGTAAATAAATAGGTGGTTCACATATCCATTCAGGGTCGTCAAAAAGCAAACTATACGCTTGTGTTTATTTGTATTTCTATTGCTGTTTTTCTTCTACCAGCTTGTTTGTAGAATACTTATTCACAACAAGGAAAAACAAAATTAGTCGTTAGACTTCCTCTGGTCATACGTTGCGGCATAATTCACCATAAATAAGTATATGTTTGTCACACACTCATATTTTTAAAACATGCAACATTCAAGTTTATCGTGGTTAAATTATTATTCAATGTTTTATTTATTTAGATAATTGATAAGTGGTTAGGTGTTATTATAACCCAGTTTGCAAATAAATCAATGTTGTTGCTAGTAGAAGAGTTTAAATAACATTAGTAACTTCAAATGACAACCTACAATATTAGTAGCATTAAATAACGTCTGATTAGCCTACTTTTTATTAAAATACATTTTAAATGTCGTGGTCTTGTAGAATGATAGAGTGGGAGATACGCGGAGAGTTTAAATGAACATGCTTGCGTAGGTAGCAGGTTACAGGTCCTGACATCTTGAGAACCCTAAGACCCCAAGGGTTCAACCACTCGTACCAGGACCAGACCACATAGCAACCATATGGTCACATGCGGAAAGTGCTGCAGCGGCTTCTTACATTTAAAATTACAGTAAAATTCAAAAATGTTTGCAATGTGGCCGGTATTAAGGCCTGTTGTTGTTGGCGGCAACATGTGATCCGTGTGTATCAAATATTCATATAAATAAGTGCCCTCTCACATGAAGTAGTGGTGGTTGAGTCGGCCTCAAAATGATTAAACTTATTAGAGTTGAAACAAGTTATTGCTGCAATTGGGTACAGGCTCTATCTTCACGCTTGCGAATAAGGCATCAAATATTAAATAGTACTACCCCACAGAACAAAGACAAACAAATACTGGGTTGGATTCTACACAGATAATATAGGAGAGCACTTTTATACATTATGTTCGAGGTTCCAAGACCTCGCATGAGAAGCGCCGTCGTTGAAACATTTTTTATGGACTTCGAGCAAGTTTCCAGCTAAAGATAATTCATTTAGATATGTTCCAAGTTCCAACATAGTTTAGTAGCTCGTGATGTTATCCAGTCATTATGGATCGTACCGTATCTCATATACTCCGTCGTAAAATGATAAAAGATAATAATTTGGTCGGCGGAGTTGTCGAATAGTTCGTGAACCATCAATCACCAAGCGATGGTGGTGGTGTAGTGGTGGGTGGTACAGGCGGTGGTGGGGGCATGGCCTGGGACGCCATCGATCCCACCCACAACACCCCTTGTACACATATACCAACTTACACTAGTGTCTAAAAAAGGAACGTTTATTTTAAACTAGCACTGGCAAGTTAGTGTAGTGCCCGTGGCGACAGGGGATCGGGCACGTACTAATGTTGATCTGTGAAAGCTAGTGGGAGTATTGGCCATCCCATTGTTAGCCATCATGGATCATGATGTAATTTATTGGATATATCCACATTTCGGATTTTCTGAAGATAGGCCGAGGTCGAGGAGATATCACATGTATACGTGGTAGTTTGTGCATTGTGCGCTATGTTTTTGTGGTATGTGTGATGGATGAATATACTGTAGCTTGCCGTAATATGTATACACAAATAAGCATGTGGAAGTCATTAACGGAAACATAAAAAACCGAAACAGAGTAGGTACCACTCAATTCAATGCCTGTAGGATCGAGTATGAACCTTGTCGGCCGATTTAAATGTTACGCAGTTTATTTTTCAAACTAATCATGTTGCCGTACAAAAGCTATAAATCCATGACCTTGGTTTTTTCTTGGAATCGACTTTGGTTATGTACCTCCAACCCCTTTATCGTCTCAGCCGTGACTTTGCAAGTCCATTCAGAAGCAAGTTCTTTATTTTTATTTTCAATGCTAGCGGTAGGTACCCTAGCTATATCGAACGTAAATTAACTTAATCGGGAAGGGTCAGACACCTTTCAGCTTTCAGGCAGGGGTGGAACAGTTCATTAACACTTGTAACTAGAGTATCATCGAGCGGTGGTTCTCGGCGAAGTTTGTGTGGAAACTATCGAACTATGCTTCGAAACTAAACTAGCTTTTAACTAAGTGCCAAAACTTCGATAACAATCCGGATATCTAAGTTGACATTATTAACTTATTTATAAGTAAGTAATTGAGCCATTTCACAAATCGCGTGATTGTTAAATCTGGTGTCTTTAAATTCTAAAGTTGCTAAGTTGTTGAATGATCTGTTTACTGAAGTTTTTTAACAAGTTCCTTCGTTCAAAACTGTTCAACTAAGGTTTGACCTAAGAAAAGTAGATTATTAACTGGATCTGATTAGAGGCTTCTCCAATTTCTATGATTTTTGGTGTTATATCTTCCAAAACTTCGTCGGAATTAATGGAGTATCTGGCTCTACCTCGAATCCCCAGTCGGACCAATTGAATTTAAGACTTTTCAGAACATTACTCGTCTTTGTAATCGGCGATATTTTAGCAAGCGATTCCTCAGCCTCCCAGATTTAGCGTTGCTATGAAGTGGGACAACACCTTATAATGCTTAAGCTACTCGTAAATAACAAAATGTGACACATCACTAACAGGCCCATGAGAATTTAGTTTGCCAGAAGAACTAAATTTCGACAGCAACAGCCAAGTAAAAAGGGCTGAACCTAAATCCTGTCGAGTCACCTCCTTGTCTCGCGGGTCGACAACCCCGAAGTAAACATTTCCGGTGAGAAACCTCGTTTACTTCTTTTCACCTTTGCCAACTTCATTTTAACTGGAAGAATTAAGTAGCTAGTTAGGGTTGCCACTCGTTGGGAGTTGTCTTAAACTTGCTGTATTGTCGGTGGCTTAGATCAAATCGAAACATCTCGAGTCTTATGATTACTCATTCGGTATCTAAAATCAAGTAACATGAAATCATGATCGTAAGATAAACTGACAAATTCTTCATTAGGTTGCTTTACTGATGTTTGTTACGGATGTTTTACTTTTCCTTTCAGATAGTTAAGATTTGGTACTTGACTATTCGAGCTTTAAACAAAATATCCGTATTCGTGGACTCCAAAAACATTTATTGCCGTTCAACCTAAAAATTTGCATACGTTCTGAAAAGTTAGGAATTTCTCGACCGGTTGCATTATTTGACTTGTCCAAAAGCGGTCTCATTCATGACATATGTTGTACAGTCGCGAGCAGTTAGCGGCAGCGTAAGGTCAGCGCGAGGTCTAAAGCTCGTGTCGCGTCACGAAGTGGCGGAGGCCCCCTTGGGGCCAGGGCTACCGAAATAACCCGTGACTCATGCCGCCTAAGGGCCTTCTTCGACTATACTGCAGCATTAGACCTAAACAAGGCGCTTGAGCCAACAAAGGACGGGCGACCTTGCAAGGCTTTACAGATCCAGTTTCGTCGTTTGTTCAAAGTCGCGCGGACTGTATTATGTGCAATTGTTAATAGTAGAGTCGTGTTTTAAGTTTTAAGTATTTGCAGTTGATGCCCAATGCTCATAGGTATTAAAGCAACGCATTTTTGGTAATAATTGGCTGACGTGGTGGCAAAAATAACAGCTCTATGTGGTAGAGTTTTTTTACGTGGAACGCCAACTGCCACTTGAAAAAATATCGATATCCTATAGAAATTAGGGTAATCGTAAAACTTTAAATCTTCATCGATCCATGACTAACAGCGCTAGCATGATATGACTCACTCATAAACTTAAACGATAAACCGTAACCAGATGTAATAACACGCACATGCGCCGTTCTCGGCACAAGTTTTTGCGCGTGTCAGTGGCCCAGTGCTGGGAAAGTTGCCATCATTAACAGTTACGGTCCATTAAAACAGATTCGGCGCCCACACGCGGACACGCGGCGACTCTCGGTTCTCGAGGAACCACAAAAACTGAACCTTTGGCCACAGTCTTTGGCCGCCAGACGGTGATGCGTGTCTGTCAGCAGCATATACTACACGGATATTTTAAACGACAGGAAAAATCAACGAATCAGCAAACGTAAAGAAGCAATTTTTTTTCGTTTAAGTTGAGACTTTAGTCACTTTCTTGTTGACTAGGCTATCGCTACATCTTCCATGTTGTGGGGCAAACCAGTTCTCAGATGATGACTTCTGTGTTAGTATTTTGGCCGTTGCCATAATTATCAAGAGCACACTTTGCATCGTTGAGATTCGCTCCTCATGAAATTGATGACGATGTTTTCAATTTGGTCTGGGATTTGCGTACCTACCTATCTACCTTGCGAACTCTTCCAGTGGATCGTCCGGTTTTCGCTTTCACATCAGGAAATCTAAAACATTTTTTTTTGGTGCAGATTAGTGTGCGGTCAGGATGATCGTGGTTGTGTTGTTGTCGTCGACCTAAAGTGGCTATTTATTAGTTTTATCATTCACTAACAACGTGAACTTAAAAGCTATTAATAAATAGTTACATTACCTGCCTACCCAGTAATGAGGTATTAAAATCAAACTTACTTAGTTAGCCATCCGACTGGTTGGAGAGTGAGTTGTTAAACATCCAAATGAAACTTAAAGTGTGAGCAATAAACCTAATTACTAGGTTTTTTTATAGTTTAGTTAATGGTGATGTGAAGCTAATAGGTACCCACATAGTTGCCTGTAAGTATATCATAAATATATAACATATATAAATATATCATTATTAAATACCTATTTCTTGTCTAAGAAAATGAGTGAAATCCGATAGAAAATGTTAATCTGAGTGACGAGGTTAATGCGAGAGAAACTGCCGATTGAATATTAATAAACGACGAAACTGTATCAGCTGTGAGCCAGTGAGTTAGTAGCCGACCGTGAGGACTTGTTGCACTTGAGGTGTCACCTGCCCTCCCCCTCCCGCGCGGGCACTGTCCCCTCTGTCTGCGCGATCAGCTGACAGCGCGATGCGGACACCATGACACCGCCCACCCGCTGGTTTACTACTCACTGCATTGACGACAACATTGGTTGTCACCTCAATCATGCGATATCTATAGATCAATTGCCCGTTTGCACGCTGCATTCCAAAGTAGCAATTGGGAAGTAAATATAGATACTTATTTAGCCTATTTTTTACATTTGATAATCTTATTGGCAAATCGACTGCCAATGTACTTCACCTTTGATTTATATGTATTAACTAGAGAACATAATAACGCAAGATTTTTGTAACTAATAGATGTTTTAAACATAAGTGTTCATATTAATCATAGGGAATACGACAAAAAAAAAATGTAACTACCAATTCGGAGCGATTGGCTTGAACCAACAACAAGATAAGCAGACGAAACAACTCGCTCGCTGGCACGGGACCTCGCATGCTACACGTCGTTTTCTGAATCTCTATACTTAAGTCTTTTTCCGGTTTCCGATTATCTAAATTTGCACAGCAATCGTTTTTAAATATTTCTCGATTGAGGAATTTCCAGACGAAAAACTGCATTTATTTTCACAAACACTATTGAAAAAAATGCCAGTGTAGAGACTCATTGGAAATGGAAACAAAACGAATTGAATTACAGTAAGAGCGTATCCGCTTAATGTATATGATAGCATCACGTGTTGGGGACCTCGCAGAATAGAAACTGGCATGAATAGTCATGATCGAAACGAAATGCGGAGTTGAGACATGCAGAGTATTGACGACGCATAGACTTGATTGAACGATGGGAATCTCTTCTGTCGTGGCTTCGCATGAATCATTACTTTACGTTGCCACTTCAGCCACTTTATAAACTACAGTCATAATATTTCCATTGAATAATTTTGTGAGACCTGAGTCAGTATTTTTCCTATTTCAGTAGGGTAACAATTAGTACTACCCACCGGCACCAACAACTTCTAAGTGCTTCCAAAACTTGTTAGCCTTCGAATGTTTCCGAAGTTTAAGAGAAGAATAAGTGCAAAGCAACGCTATGTTTGAGAAATTACCTTTGTTGATCAATTTTGATTTACATATGATACTTACCTGGTGCAAAAGAGATACATAGACAGACACAGAGAGATACGTGTAAGTCTAATAATGAATCGTAACTCTTTGATATTCTTCAGAGAAGCTGTCCAACAGAAACACCAAACTGTTTAGTTATTGCTTCCCGTAAAGTAACGTTGTTCTATGAGCTACAGATCCTTTTGTATCCTCTTCATGTCCATTGTTTTGAATGTGTTTTATTTCGGCAGGTCGCAAAGAAGGCAGCTCATCATCACCTGCACTTCGCGAGGTGTTGGCCGTCATACGAGACGCCTGGCCAGAACCGCGGTCACTCTTCGCCCGAACGCCGCTGCACGCGTATGTACATCATACATATATGTTTGTAGAATTAGTTTAGATAGATACTTTAATTACTAAGCAGTAATAAAGAACTAATCACGACAGCTTTACTTAAGACGGGATCACGGTATCACTAGCGCATGCAGGATATTCGCTCTTGCTCTTAGAATATCTTTGTAAGAAGAGAGCTAATCGACTAGTTCGGATATCGAGCATCCAGTTAGGATCTAAGTTAGGCCATCAACACAGATTTGACTTACTCACTGATCCAGGGGGGCTCAATAATTTTCCATCAAAGTGCACTCAGGATCACCAAAAGTGACCTTTAGTCAGACAAATTAAAATCTCTAGTTATGCATCAATTTCGAAACCTTCATGGGTAAGGCTTATTTACTAAAAAAGTTGTATCATTATAAGTGTAGGTATATCAACCAAACAAGAAGCCACGAAGTAGCCAAGTCCAACACCACAGTGTAGATTATTGTGAGCTTAAAACATTTTACAGTACCCCAGAGACGCTCGTGCGCGGGCCGACGCTTTACGACTTACACAAAGCACTCCTTACACTTTTGTTTGTTACAAACTCTACTTTAAACTACTAAACTTAAGTTACGAAGACAATTTTATGCAGAAGGTAGCGCGATAAACTTTTAGCAATTACTGTTCAGTTTGAAATTGCTATTTTATTATTTCAGGCGTTTCTTGACATTAGAATAGAATAGAATAGAAAAACGTTTATTTGGTACACATACACACAACATACAAAAAAAACAATGTTAACAAAATAAAAACAAACAAATTTACTAATTAATTTAATTTTCATTCAGGCTTTTATGAATCTAAAATGTTATTTATCCTTTATTCTTCAGTTTATGAATACCTAGAACGATAGTCCTCATCGATCAAGAATACAGACCAATTATTTTTTCTCATTAATTCGTTATGCTGTGAGTAGGTAATCGGTTGTTGCACACTTGTAAGCTCTTTCTGTCTGTTTTTTCTAGACTGTTCTGCAGTTTCTTTTCTTTTCCTTTTTACCATATTATTTTAATACCTTGCAACATGAAAGGTTGAGTGTATCAGCACATGGCGCTCCAGCTGCTCGTACAGAGTGCGATTGCGGTGGAGATGTTGTATGAACGGGCTACCTTATCATCTTCGCGGTGAGTGCCAAAAACATGCCAAGTGAAGTACTCTTAATGTTCATACAAAAGTTGAATCTTACTTAGAAGGCCTTTGTAAAATGCCTCGTTATAATAACTTTGACTTCATTTATTTATTCTTTACTGCACAGCAAAGAATTACAAGTGGCGGACTTAATGCCGATAAAGTATTCTCTAAGATAAGTAGGAGAGCGGATGTTTTATGTTGTTTTATTGTGTTTCATTGAGAAAAGAATAAAGCGCACAAAAAATACACGCAATAGGTACCACGGGAAGGGACAGGTAGCCACTGAAGCTGTGAGCGATATGGTACAAGATAATGGTCTACGTAAACAGTTGTCAAGGAGATAATCCAACTTATTATTGAGAAGGTCTTGATTCTGGATAACGCACTGGGCTAGATTATTCTTTCTAATGATGATTTAAATACGTTATAGGTTATCAATAAAATGATATGACAAGGAATTTTTTTTCGGATTTTGAAGATTTTTTGGCTTTTTTGTTACCTTCAAGAGATAATATTTATTCAGTTTCATATTTCTCTTGTTATTTCACAGTTAACAATGAAGTCTTGCCAAATTTTACCATCGCCGAACAGTTTTTTCGACGCTTGGCCTCGTTTTGACATGACGCGAGCTGATGTTGGTATCCGCGAACTCGCGCGGCGCCGCGGGTCGGGTTACCAGTTCCTGGGACTGAAGATCAATGGTCTCGATTATACTTAAGTAGATAATTTCGTTCGATAACACATGTTGCTCGGTGCAATAGCAGGGCAATAGTCTTAGCGGAGAGGAATTCATTTCAAATCAGAACATGTAGCCGAATTCACTTCCAAATTCATGTTTGTTAGACAGAATCAAAACACCTGACCCGAGGTCTTCTTTATAACTAAGTAGTACATAATAACTAAACAATTACGACTAAATTACTGCAGAGTATACTTGAAGAAATTATGCCTATGAAATCTTTTCCTACATAGAACATGACTATGAAGTTCGTTTTTATTCCTGTTTCACCAATAAAATAAAGTCAACATTATATAAAACATATAGAAGACCTTATCTAGTGCATTTGAATAAGTACTTAGTAACCTAAAGTAGAGCTCGCCGAACGGAAACCAATTGAGCATTTGCGTAATAATTAATGCGATCCGAATTAATTGAAGCTCAGCACTTGAGACAGACATTAGCCAGTGTATGGTGATCTCCTATTAAATGATGCAATATACTAGCATTTTGTTTCTAATTTATATAATATCTACAGACAGCTGTGACTTCGAGCCGATGGCACAAATGCCTACGCACAACACCCTACTTAAACAGCCTGGATCTTACAAATATGCATTTTCCCTTTTTGTGTTTGTACACTGACTCTATTACTCTTATCTTAATCGATACTAAGAGTTGATGGTTATATACTTAGATGCTAAACCTCGTAAAAGTGAATACATATAACACCTCATTACTTTACGAGCGTGAATCCTGTCCTGGGGCCTTATTACAAGCTTTACTTAAACTGAACTGATAAGGGCTCGGTAGTGTTATCGGTTTGTTTGAGCTCACTTCTTTTTCGTATTACGAGCTATCTTTATCAAAACTAGTTCTGCGCTGAAAGCTGTGTTGAACTGTTTCATAACTGCTTCGAGTTACGTTTAGAAACGAGAAGAAAAAATTTACCGGTAAGTTAACGGTTTTCATTTTTGTATCATTTAACACACGATTTATATCTAATTGATAATTTTGGACTTCAAGAAGATCATTTAACATGAAAGAAAGTATTAGCATGCATCATCATCGTTTAAATTACAAGAAAATAATATTTTTCTTCAAACTATAGTACCTATAGTAAGTTTAAATAAGATTATATTTCCGAACGAAACGGAACAACTGACACTTGACACTTCATTTATGTAGAATTCGATATTTTTCAAACTTTGTTTGCAATTCATTAAAATACAGTTGAATTACTTTAAATTAACAAGAAAAGTTTTAAAATGGCGTAGGTATTCTAAATACTACTTTTTAGTGCCTTAATTAAAGACACATAGGTACTTATTTTGTAAGGAATGTTGTTGAAAATGTTTTTCTATTGTAGTTCAGTGGAAGAGAGCAAACGCCGCCAACGCGTTACATTAACGCAGTTGGAGTTAATGTGGGACTTTTTAAACTCCCACAAGGAAGTCGCCCTTGGCTTTAATAAATCGGCGCAAGCACGAGGCCACTCGAAAAGAATGTGGGAGACAATTACCTCTTCTCTCAACTCCCAAGGAGAAGGGGCAATCAAAGATGCCAAGGGATGGTCCACCGTAAGTACTTTTGATGTTTAACAGTTAGATTGGAGAGAAATACATTTATCACTCATTGAATTAGGTATCTGGCACATCAGTATGTGCTGACTGTTACTACTTATTGGTATATTACTTATCTATTTTGTTACTCACATAATCTTATTAAGATTTATTGTTACTAACTAACATGTGTTTTTGCAGTATTGGACAGACTATAAAGTGAAGTTAAAAAAAAGAGTGGCAGCTGTGCAGCAATCCCACAACCGCACTGGAGGAGGCCCGTCAAATGTGCTTCCTCTAAATGAAATAGAAGAAAAGTTTCATCAAGGAAGCGCAGATTCGCACACAGTTGGACCAGGAGCGCAATGCCATATTCCTATGAATTGCAGAATCTTTAGAAAGGTAAGGCTCGAAGTTTTCACTCAGTCAATGACTTCAAAATGTATCATTTAAAAATAAAACACATTCAATTTATTGAATTTCTATATTTAATTTCCAGAATTGTACAAGGTCGTGTGCTGCATGACCAAGCCACGCCAGGCCACTAACCCCTCGTTCAAAGCTGCCGAGTTGCTGTACGATGAGAGGATATGGTGAGTCATGTCATTCATTTGCATTGAGCCTTCTAAAGCAGCCTCCTCGTCAGTGAGAACTGGCACAGGTATGTTTGCCCCAACAGCCATGTTGTGCAGGACAACACAGGCATTCACAATGCTTGCAGCAACCTGTGGAGCATAATGCAACACTCGATGCACCAGTAAACACTGAAAGCGACCCTGTAGAAGGCCAATGGTCTGCTCGACTATGACACGTGTCCTCACATGCACCTCAGTGTAGTATGCCTCAGGACTTCCTACAGTGGCATTTGTGATAGGCGTCATCACGAACTTCCGTTGGAGGTAGCCCGAATCACCTGGAATTACAAAGATCATTCAAAAATGTTCTCTTACTGTTGCTAACTTACTATTTAAATAATTTGATTTAGGCTTACCAAGCAACCACACTGATTCGTTACCCGAGTTGAGCTCTTCAAGGTGGTTGTGCAATGGATGATTCCCCCAAATAAATGAATCATGGGTTGCACCCCCATAACTTGCATCCACACTAATTATTTTCATGTCTGCATTACTAATCTGAAATTATTTTGTTCCAGATTAAAACAGCATCACCAGGTTGTTAATTATGTATTAAGTACATATTATTACTAGTAAGAAAATCTGATTAAATAAATTATGCATCTATTTACTGTTTTATTATTTTACCTATGGTGAAGAATGTTTTGTGCGTTGAGTGGACAATAAAGCAAAATCTTATCTATACTAACATTCTACTGACTGCCAAACAAAGCAATTATTACTATTCTAAGCGAATGAAAGTAGGTAATAGGGAGTTCTTCATTTGGTGGCATGTAATAAGTAGGTAAGCACTTACTAATTGGACATCAAGTGAGTGGTACTGCTTTCTGCAAAAAAAGCGTTCCTCGTGTTCCGAAGGGCGCACAATGGAGACATGTGTGCCATCAATGCATCCCAATATCCCAGGCATTCCATATTTATTGTAGAATCTGAAAATAATTTCTACATGATAGTCACATAACCCTAGTTAAACTCGTTAACCTTGTAAATATAAGTCTTGGTTAAGATGGATTTCAATTCATCAAATTGTAAGATAATTAAGTATAACTTCTTAAATATATTCTACGAAAAGGAAAACAACTATTAAAATTTACCGTGTCATGTTAGCGCTCCTTTCTTTAGCTGTTTGCGGGAATTTTATATATTTATTCAGGAACTGTGATGAACTCAGTGCCCTTGTCACAGATGGCATCGCTGTAGACACTGTAGGTTGAGCTACTGCATGTCCAGATATATCGCCAGTTGGGCGCTGGTAGCTCCCAGTAGCATAAAATGATAATGCAATCAGAACCTAAAATTAGAAATAATAGCACTTATTAGAAAAAAAATCTAGACCAGTCTAAACCTCTCTTTTATAAAGTTGTGTCTATCCCAACTCATTTTAATAAGGTTGTTCTTTAACAATACTTCTTTAACTGTCTCTTTTTTAACACTGAATTAGTGTTGAGAAATTAAGAGACAATTAACACAAAAATACTCCAAATAACAGTAGGGCCAGAGAGTATAGTCTTAGTTATACTGGTTTACTGGTAATCACCCGCAAGCTTTAAGCCTACACTTTTTCAGTTTTTTGAGCATGTTAAATAGTTTGTCTAAGCCTAATAACGCGCTCCTCCACCACATCTACGCACAAAAGAGTGCTTGCTTGTATGCGTAGATGCAGTGGAGGGGCGCGTCATTACAGCTCAGACGATGCCTAGTTCTGTTGAACCAGCTGTTACTGTTTGGTTGCATTCCTAACACAATATAGGTACCATACCAAGCTTACACTTACCTTGTTTTCTACTGATAGGTCAGTAGCCTTATTTCCCTCCTTCAAAAGAGGTCTCAGTTCGTCGCACAGGCTTTTAACCAAGTCTTTGCTCAGCCGATATCTTTGCCGAAAAATATGTTCTTCGTTTTCTTCAAACGGGTTGGCTAGATCTCGCAAGCGTTTTCGGTGAACACACTCACGGGGAACAAATTTCGTCGCTATCCATGAATAAATAATAAATTTCTAGTTCGTCACTCATTATTTAATAATATTCAAATATATTTTATATTTCAGCTCAATAAAAGTTGCTTCTTGGAAGCTTTAACAGAAATGTTCAAAACTGACATTACTTGTCAAATTTAAACGTCAAATAAGAGCTTGTAATACCGTTTTCCAGTTCATTTCAAGCTCAGAAGTAGGTTGAACGAATAGCGAATATCGCTGAGCTGATTTAAGAGATCATAATACGAAATAACAGCTCAGTTCATTTTAA
This sequence comes from Udea ferrugalis, assembly GCA_950022985.1. Classification (NCBI taxonomy): domain Eukaryota; kingdom Metazoa; phylum Arthropoda; class Insecta; order Lepidoptera; family Crambidae; genus Udea; species Udea ferrugalis. The sequence goes on from OX465536.1 coordinate 14,195,337, forward strand.
GTTCTGAAGTAGTTCTTAAATAAGAGCTTGTAATAAGGCCCCTGGAAATGTAAAAGTCCTGTGGGAAAAGTGCTGAGGGCGGAGGTTTGGTCGTAAACGAGGAACGCTCGGGGGCGCCGCGTGAGAGTGGGTGCCCTGAGCTCGAGTGTTAGGAAGATTTGTCTTTTTTATAATAAGGTAGTCAACCTATTACTGCCCTACTGCTGGTCGTAGGCCTTCACTGTTGTAATCAAGAGCGCTACAATACCTTCTTTACGTAAAAGACAAACGGAAAGAGAAAAGATAAGACCACTGTAAGAAAAACAGTCTGAATCAATTAGTTCTTATAATTAAAAACTGTCTATTAGTGAGTAGTTAGCTAGTCTAAGCTAGACGCAGAGCATGTTGTAATGACTGTGTCATTTCGATTCCACTTGGCACTCGCGTTCGAAACGATCCGATGCGGGTGGTCGCAGTGCGAGGAAACCACTATGAGTTTATTTTATTTTACTACTTTCTTCACTTGGCAAATCTAACACTGTATTTTTCAGAGCAAGGTTGAAAGTTTATTCTCGACTGCTGTTAATATCATCTACGTTACACCAAATTTACACGACTACTCTATTATGAGAATTACATACTTCTGTTTTCATTCGAACAATCCAACTAATTACAATTACAGATTTGAGAAATTATGTTAGTAAGGCCTAGCAAGCCTGGCCCTTTAAAGTTGTCCTGCTGGCGCTTTATCATACAACGTGTAGGGTATAATACACCCTAGATTTGTCAAGGCTCTAAGCACCCTGCACTTGGGGTCTACCCCCAATCGTCTAAATGCGGACTATCGTAATAATCGTTAAAATAGCACACTATAGCTAAGATTCTAATATTTTTGGTATTGTCATCATTATTCTACTATCTTATTCTACTAAATCCACATCACTCTTCTGTCATACTTATATGCCATCTAAAATGTTAATTTTCCCGTAATTTCATTAATTCTGCATCTAAGTAGAGACCTCAAGGTACCCCATGTCTACGAGATATCGACCCAAACTTTCAGTAGAGTACCATGTGTAAAAAACTGGTAAAAACTGTATAAGTACGCGTATTATGGCAGACACTCTGCCCCACATGTGCTAACGAGCGTAACCTGGATTCGCCTCTACAATCAGTTGCTGGAATCCGCTCTACCGGCGACATGCACATACCTCGCGTACCGCCAACAATTGTGTCCAGTTTTCAGTTTTCCAGGAATTTTGCTCGTTCTTGGGTCCTACTACATTATTTTCTTGACAGTATCGCATGATTTTTTAATTCTTTATCACTACTAGCTCGTTACTTGTATTAGTACCACACGTTAATTATGTACCCATCAATCATGCTGTACTTTGGCAACAGTTAGTTGCAAAATCATTTGATTTTATTTTTCTCTAAGTGAATTACCATTAAATTTACGTGTTGGACGAATAACAGTTAACGGTAAGTAGTTAAGTGTGAGAATTATTTTAATATTACGCCATTGTTAAAACAATTTACAACACCAGACGGCGAAGAAAGAACTTTGAACTTTTAATGAGTTCCGCTCTTTAGATGACTATCTCGTAGGCGGTTACCTCGAGTTCGTACTGGACAAATAGTTCACTTTTAACTCGCCGATTTGTTTGTTTGAATCCTTTTAGTGAGATGTTAGTAGGACGATCTATATAAAGACAGTAGGTTTCCAATATTATAGTAAATTGTCTACGTAAAGTAACGTATCCACAACCAGATGCATCTTTAAGCAGTCTGTGTGCAATTGCAATTGGTATTCTATACATTATAATGAGTAGAGAATGCCTTATATCAATATCATTGAACATCAGCCTCAGCGGAAAGTCGATGCAAAAACTGCAACAAAAACTAATGGAGAATGCTTTCTCCGCATCTTCATAATAATATGCATTGGATGTTTTTACAAAGAGATTTATATTGTACCGGCTATTAATTATGTTGTCACATTTATGATTCAGTGGTTGTGTAAAAAATAATTAAGTTGTAAAAACAAAACGAGGCCAAGCGGAAGGAGTTCTGTATTTCGTTTATTTTCTTCGGTTGCATAAGATAATTCGCAGTGTGCCATGCGTTATTAAATTTAAAACCATTAACTCCTTTTACGCATTGCTGCACAGCTAATCGATCCGGATCGAAGTTTTTGCTATTTACTTAATCATAAAATTCGTTTTGCTGTGTGTTGTATTAAACACGATTTTATGCTAAAAATATAAATTGAAACAAGAAACAAAAAGTAAAATGGCCAGTGTTATAAATTCATCAGAATAAAGTGTTCATTGGCCGTCAGAGGAGTTACAATGAATCGTGAAAGAGTAACGTCCATAAAAAAAGGTAATATATACCCTATCAAAATGAACTATCTGTATCTGTAAATAGGGTCAAAGATAATAAATACCATTAACATCCCTAAACGTGTCAACTTAAAAGATTCAAAATGTGATTCACCCGTCATTAAGCTTAATTAGGGTTCAAGCTGTTAGTGTTGTTGTCCAAATTAGTGTTTAAGTGTCAATAGCCATTAAGTAAGGTTTAATTTGGTCTCGTTACGGTAATGTGTAATGTTGTAGACGCGCGCATCTGTGCGGGCTTCTACCGCTGCGCAGGCGCAGTCGGACGCGCACACTCGCGGCGCGCACGCTACACGCGACGACGACGCGGCACTCGGTATACGCCACCGGCCGCGATTCGCGAAACGAAATTCGTAATCTTCCAGTTTAACTAAACGAACAATATTCGAAATTATATTACGACAATGTAAGAATGTGCAGTGATCATTCTGCTGTATTTCTTGATTGAAGCATTTTTGTCCGTGGAAAGGTGAGTTCCTTAATTAGTTTAGTTTAAATAACTTAAGTAACTATTTCATTTATGTTACCGATTTTTTGAATTAAATTGCAGTATTGAAATTGTTAAAACAAAGTTTTTTAGGAGCTCAGACTGAGGTGTTCTGTGTTACTCTAACTGCCAATAGATACCAATAGGTAAACTTTCAACACCATAAAACATCAAATGTATCTATAGTACCTGAATATATCTGCGTTTTCATGCAATTTCCTCCATAAAAATATTATTTGTTGTATTCGGGTGGTGTAACTCTAGATAAGAACGATTAGTTCTACTTCACTTCATTAATTATTTTCATGAATTAAATTTTTTACGGTTTTGCAATACCTATCTCATACCTACAATAATTTCGTTGATATTTTATTTGCACCTAGATATTTGTCTGCCTTGATAAATGTCTTTGAGCCACTGTGCAAACATTCACTTTAAGTGATGAAAAATTTGGTGCAGTCTGTGATAGTTGAGACATCAATGGAGCAGAGGCAACTGTTATTATGAGTAGAAGGAACAGCGTACGAATTTTTGAATGTGATTAAGTATTAAAATGGTCATGCGTGCTGAAATGTTACGCAGATCAATGCCGACTAGCAAATCAATCTAAATATTTGAGTTTATAATATGGTAGGTACCTATTTTTCAAGTGTTTGGTCTTGAAAGGTTCGAGGTATTTTGCCTAGCAATAAATCAATCTAACGCTACATGACGTGCTAGAGGCAAAATTGAACAAAATCTATCAAACTTCTGTCTTCGCTGTAAAAGAGATCCAGCCAGTGATTTAAAAAAATACCAATTGTTAATTTGTTTCATCTACCCTATTCTTAGTAGATGTTGCTTTTAAATAGGTACTGTGTTATTGTAAGTACCTCAGCTTACGTCTGACTTCTGCAATAACGCTTGAACCAATTACAAGCTTGCATCTGCATCGAGTTTTGCGTCGTTTCAGACTAAGGGCCATAGACTTTGATGTAAGGAATTTATAATGGAGCGGCTTATGAATGCGGAGCCGCTGCAAGCGCGGAGATATTCCAGGGATATCTCCGGAACTGGCGCCGTAAAGATGGCAGATTACTCCGATTGAGTGGAGGCGGCACTCGGCAAACATGTTTGCGTCGGGAGGCCTCCTGCGTGTACCTGCCGGCGACGTGGCAGATGAATGAGATGTTCTGGCACCCTCGGCGACCGGCGCGTGTCGGCCCGACCAATCAACCGCCCGACGACGCCGCGCCGTCTCGACATCGACACTCGCCTGAAAGAACAAAGGTCAAACTAATACTCGCAATCTCATAACCGACACGAATACTAGATAGACTAGTGAGCAGACTGAAAACTATGTCTATCATTCTAAGAATTGGATCTTAGTGAAATAATAATGAAGGCAGAGATTTCAATTATAGCGTCAACGGACCAGTTAAATCGATTAACTATAGCCAGGGTTCTGTAGCAGTTGACGCAATATCAAACAGATGAATACTGCATTGTTTACAAAGAAAACAACGATATACAATGCAGAAGTTTACTCAATACATTTTTCATGTATTGTTATCTCACCTCTATTTTGCAAACCCTAAAACTTGAAACACAAATGGCGATATTTTATGTAAAGGGTAACTGCATCTGAATCCTTCTTAAGATGTTGTTTGAGTAATCAAAAATACTGTGCATCAAACGATCGCTTTTTGTTACCGCGTTTAAACTAATTAGAGTAATTGGGATGTGTTCGCGGAACGCTTCAGTCGTTTTCCCCGAGGGATGGGATTAACGAAGTGACGTCACTCAGCGGCTGTCCTCACAGTAATCGCGCCGCAGCTGCATAAACAAAGACAGTAGGAAACAAATGAGTCAATCAGAATGGGATGCCAGACTTAGTTTATCTCACGTCTTATTTCTGCAGGAAGTGCCATCATGATAGCACTATCCACGGTAACGACTACTGTAGCGCACTTGCTAATACAAGGCATGTGTGAATGTCAAACATAATCATAGGTAATGGATGTCTTTGAACTTTGAAATAAACACATTAAGTTGTTGTTTCTACGTTCAATCAATCATTAGACTTGACATAGAAGTTGGCAAATCGTCTTGCCCTGCGCTTGACCTGTGCTGTGGTTGGCTCTATCATCTATCTCTACATCTTAACATCTGCCAGGTCTCGGAACAACATGCTTAAATATTCTTGTAATATAATTTATAATTTTGGGCATCAAGTTCCTAAACCAATTATCCCAGGTCATTATGCTGTATCGTCGATGTCAAGATCATCTGTCGTAGATTTTTCCATTTTAATTCTATTGCATTCATTCGTCTGTTGTGTTTTCCTGCTGTGAGTTTTCTGAGGTTTTTACATTCTGCAGTATTCTTCTGAAGCAATTATTATTCTTATCAGTATTTATATGTGACTATCAGCAGACTCTATCCTCGTTCACGTTGATCTTTGTAACTAGCTGAACGACTATAAGTATTTACAATTCTGATGATTCACATTCCGCATTAGTGTCTAAAAGCAGTCGATGCAAATATGATCTAGCAAACTAGCGTTGTGTGTAGTCTGATGTGGTGTGGTGTGACACACCGCACATAGGCAGGTGTCGCTTCGTTAGCGCTCAGTTGGAGATGCGCTTCGTTTTGTTGGGATGCCGCAAGGGCCCGACTATTTCTGTACCCCGCGGAGACGTATACACTTTTAGATTGAGATATTCACATGCGCCGTTCGGCCGCTTAACGCCTTGGCTGGGTTTATTCAGCGTTTTTACTAATCAACTATTTTTTCAGAGCAGACGGAAATATCTTCATGCCATATGTCAATATCAGCAGCTCTAGGATGCGTTGTTATGCTCATGTAAAAATGGTTACAGGTCTTCAAGATGAGGTTTTTGACTAGCTTAATAAAACAGCATAACTGTTCATTCTATCCTCATAAATCTAAACCTCAGAACTGCTTGCCATCAGGCGGATTGCGGTCAACTTCAAGACGAAAAAAAAACCTTTTTCTAGAAGTGATTTTCAAACATTTGATGTTGTTGGTTTGATTCGACTCAAACGCCTCAAGTGGGTTCATTACGGTCCACTGCACTAGTCTGCCGCTGTGAGCTTGTGACTCAACTCCTCGTGCAGTGCAGAATGCAGGCGCTGCAGCCGCGGCGGGTGACTGGGAGCGGCGCCGGATTGTTTGTGCTTTGTTTATGTATGCGGCCGCGCATTGTTCTCGCGCACGCGCGCTCTCGCTCCATCGATTTTGCATATTTTCTTTGATTCGCTCCGTTTATTACAATCATTAATCGATGCTCTCGCCGTGTCCCGTAACATCTTAAGTATCGGACAAAAAACGCATTCATTACTCCGATTCCGAGCTGCCACCTCGGGGTTTTGCGGAAAATGGAATTATGAGTAGCATCGACGCATTCATAACGGTCTGTTTGGTTCGAGCACGATATAACTTAAACAGACACGCAGACGATAGTACTCCCAATCGCCACGGTTAATAATTGTGTTCCGATTTATTATTTCTAACAGTTGTCCGTGAAATACATGAGTAAGCCAATGTTACTCTGTTGCTTGCTTGTGCATAAAAGAAACAATTCATTTATTGTTAGCACAAAATGACTGAGATGGTGCAGAACTTCAGTCCTTTGTGATATAAATAGGAAACATTCATAAGCTCGCCCGGACACAAAGTACTTATGTCTAAGTTTGTTGACGATGTCTACACGTAGCAAAATAGGTGTCTAGCAAAGTAGCAAAGTACCGCATTGGCGGATTTGGGAAGGTTAATAGACGAGCCCGTCCGGTCGGCGCCAAGGGTTGGGGGGAGGGGGGAGGTGTTTACTAATAACACTGGCCATTACAGCGTATTATCGTCATCACATACTTAGCCTATCACAATCTCAGCAGTGACGTCATTAATAGCTTCAGCAATTTGGTAACTTACTAATACTAACCAATATTGACAAGCATAATATTTCAATATTATTATTTTATGTTTAACTCGGTCTGTTGTTCAGTATGATATTATGCTGTGTTATGTGTGTTGATTTTCCTTTCGGTTCTTTGCGTGTCCGTAAAGGTTCCTCTCTGTGACATCCAGTAGAATAAAGTAGGCTTCGGTGAAACTACCTTAAGATAATGCAAATAAATAACAAAATCTAAAGAAATAGATGGATGAAAATCTACTGCTAGTCGTGGCCATGGGCAATTTTTCAGTCTACAGCCGTCTTTTTTGGCATAATCCATGTCAGGTAACAAGGTAGTGCCCCAAATACATTATTTATTTAGAATACTAAATATCTATGGCTGATTTGAATTTCTAGCAGGATAGGCTGGGCACAAATTAATGCATACGAGTCTATTCGATAGTTCCATAATAAACACTATTCGACTGCTATACTATACTTTGTTAGAAGTTTGAAATACGTGTACCTGAACGTGCTTGCAAAGTTAAGAACTGGCATCCGACCGCAAACATCAGCGACGAACCGCAAAACGAGACTAACAGCTGCAAACCACACTGTGCACCGGAACTGGACACGCTTGGAGTCAATTTCATAGAAAATCAAACAACCAGTAGACTGTGCGGTTTGCGTTTGCAGTTTGCCACCTGCCTCGCACTTGCCCCTTAATGGTTTAAGACATTTATTCTCATAAGATTATAAAATCACTTGGAGAGAAATACATTTTTTTTACATTAAAATAGGGTAAGCGCAATTGAGCGGGCGCGCAAGAACAAACGAGTACCCACACGATAAGGACTAGCGTGTGCCGGCGTGCGATTCAACAGAAGCGCTAAGGCCGCGGACACAGTGATAAACAAAAATGACAGAGTTACAAAAGTTTGAGTCAATTAATCAATGAGTGATCCTTCAATATATGGTCTTTAAGTAGGTTTCTAAACTTAAGCTGTGTTGTAGCATCTTTGATGTTTTTTGGCAACTGATTGTAAAACTGTACACCTTGAAACATAATATTATTCTTGCCATAATTTGTCCTGGGGGGCTTTAGGCAGATATTGTTCGCCCGGCGAGTTTTGCATTTGTGATGTTGTGATTTTATTGTAAACGCTATTCGTGTGTGGATATCTTTATTTAAAATTTTTCTTATTAAAAGGCAGGTATTAAACTTAAACATTTGGGCAATATTCATAATTTTGGTTTCCCTATATATTTTCTTAGTCTCTGTGAGGTAGTCGTACTGGAACAATGTTTTAATAATTCTGTTTTGTATAGTTTGTAGTTTTTTTAAGTTAGTTTTAGCTGCAGCTCCCCACACTTCGATAAGGTAGTCCAGATGAGATTTCACCAAGGAGTTATAGATGGTATAACGCACTTGTTTAGGAAGGTTGCGCACGATTCCTCGTAGTGCACCCCTTAGTTGAGTTAGCTTTCCTCGCACCTTCTCGATGTGCGGTTTCCAAGTAAGATGTGCATCGAGTATTATCCCGAGATACTTTTCCTCGCTTACTTTATTTATAGCCATGCCGTTAATCTTAAGTGTAGTGTGATTACAAATTTTCTTGTTTTTTGCCGTAAATATAATATATTTAGTTTTAGAGGTATTAATTGTCAACAAATTTGATTGGAACCACAAGTATAATTTATCTAAGTCATGCTGTGCTTGATTCATCACTACTTCCACCGAATGTCCAGAGTAAAACAGGTTAGTATCATCAGCGTAAAGAGTAATGTCTCCCTTAAGATCAATCTCATGTATATTATTAATATAAATAAGAAATAGTAAAGGACCTAGTATTGATCCTTGGGGTACGCCACATGATATTGTTTGTAGCTCACTTTGCTGGTTTCCTATTTTGACAACCTGATTTCTGTTTTCAAGGTATGATCTGAAGATTTTATAGGCTTCCTCGATAATTCCTATGTTATGCAGTTTCATTAAAAGCACTTCATGGCTAACGGTATCAAAAGCCTTTTTAAGGTCAATAAAAACTCCCAGAGATACGTTCTTGCTGTCAATGCTATTTCTGATATTTGTGACTATATCAATAGTAGCGGAAAGTGTGTTAGACTTAGGTCGGAAGCCGTATTGTTTTTCAGAAAGAAAGCCGATGGTAGATAGAAATTGTTCCAGTCTGTTGTGTAATACTTTTTCAAATACTTTTGAGATAATAGGAAGGACAGATATTGGCCGATAATTACCTGGATCTGTTTTATCACCTGACTTGAAAATGGGACGAACTTTAGCTGTTTTCAAGGAATCGGGGAAATACGCTTCAGCCAAGCACTTATTGATACAGTTAGACAGATTGAGTGCTATGATATTTTTGATACACTTAACCATCTTTGTACTGACACCGTCTATGCCACTGCTGCTATTTGAGTCTAGGTTGCCAATTATTTTAACTATTTCAGCAGGTGTCGTTGGGTTAAATCTTGCTAGTTGTTCTTTACTTGTTGATTCACCTGAACTTAAAATATACGATTGGTTGTTTTGAAATTTTTTTGGAATTTGTTTTGAGAGCTCTGTGCCAATGGAAGCAAAGAAGGAATTAAAACATTCGCAAATTTGTACGGTTTCTGTAATTGGGCCGGACGGACTATTAAGTTTCAAAGGTGGTGGACTAGTATCTGCTTTATTATTAGTTAGTTGGTTAATTAGTTTCCACATTTTTAAAGGATCACTCTTACAAACCTCAAAAGCCTTCAAATAAAACTGATTCTTTGCCGATTGAATTTTTGAAAAAGCTATCCTTCTTTTCTGTACGAAATCTTGTTTCAGTTGTTCATCTTCTGGTTGTTGTTTCCAATAGTTCCACGCAATATTCCTTTCATTGATTGCTGTAATGAGGGTTTTATTTATCCATTATTTATTCGGGGGGTTCAGTATCTTGAATTTTTTGACCTTATTCTTTTCAATCACCTCTAGTAGGTTCGCCTCAAATCTTGCATAATCCAAGTCCACGTCCATCTTGAATGTCTCTTCAGCACATTTGTAAAGATGAGTGTAGTTTATTGATGTGTATTCTATTCGTTTCAGTTTGTCGCGTCGTTGTCTATTGATTTCGAGATAAATTTGCTTGTGATCAGACATGTTGGATTCTATGATCGTCATATTGAAGGTATTGTCGAGTAGATTGCTAGCTACATGGTCCAGAATGGTTTGAGTAGATTTTGCTTGTCGGGTGCAATGGTCTTTGGTAATTTTGTTAACTTAAGAAGCATTTCGTATTCGAACATACAAAGTCAAACCTTTACTGACAATTGAAGAAGTGAAAACGTAACTAGAAAAATATTAAGTGTGGGTTGCACCATCTGACTTTAACAATAACAAACATCCAAATTTCAGTTAAAGTACCGGTTAAGCCCAAAAATGACGTCAAATTGTCAAATTTGACAAAAACTTTAACTTTAACTTCTACTATGGTGCAACTTACCCTAAGTATTATGGGAACCGATACTATATTTCCGTTATTTAAACCTTATTAATTTTATTTCCAGCCGTGCAGTCACACGTATGTCATACGCGCGGCAGTTAACAGTTGCTCTGGACAGCGAGCGCGAGCACCAGCCCCAGATACAGCGCGAGCACGAGCACGAGCGCGAGCGCGAGCCCGCCATGACGGCGCGCGCGCACCTCGCCGAGCTGCCGCCGCACGCCGGCGCCTCGCCCGGCCTGCTGCGCCGCCGCTACTCCATGCCAGAGACCATCATGAGAAAGTGAGTGTGCCTCTACAGTTATTGACATCAGGCTCTAGCCTGGTGAACCCTATTCAAAGATCTTGGTTGGCTGATACCAAGACTTACTTTTTAGGACTACCTATCTGCAATAACGGTCTGGCGCAGCAGCATAGGGGCTTATACATCACGCAGCATGGCTTTCCCTGAGCGTAGTTGACTCTATCGATGTTATGATAGCCATTTCTCAATATCTTGTACCCGTAGCACTGTCCAAAATATCTAGATGCTTTTACAATGCAATATTTTAGGTACCAAATCAATTGTAGCCAGTGTAAGTAAAGTTAAACACGCTGTTTCCAGATATCGTCTTGCACAACAGCGGTCCGAATCAGAGGACACCGGGCCAGCCACGACGCCGTCGCCGGCATCGGCGTCCGGGTCCCCTCAGCGCGGCTGCTCGTCGTGCCGCTCGGCGTGCTCGAGCGCGCGCGCGGCGGCGCGGTGCGACCGCGAGCTCATGCGCAAGTCGGCGCTGATGCGGCGCCTGTGGGGCCGCGCGCCCGTCGGGCCCGGCTCCCGCGAGGCGCGCTCGCTGGACGCCTCGCGCTCCGAGCTGCGCCACCTCTCCGGCGGCTACACCTCCCCGGCCGAGCCCAAGCGGCAGCGCCGGGACGCCTCCAGGGACTTCCGCGGCAGCGAGGAGATGCTGCGCGCCGCCATGAGGAACAGCTACGACCGGGCGGCGGAACGGACGGAATGCTCCGATTCCGCGTGCCAATTCCGTCCCGACACTTCGTCGTACATTGAAACGGACGCGTTGACCGACAGCGATTCCAAATTCGACGTCGGAAGCGGGAGGAACGCGTCCACTCAGTACTCGGAGAGACTATCGTCGGACCCGACGACCGTGGAAGTTCAATCAGAACATTCAGAATTTAATGGGAATGCGGCGGGAAGTGAGAATTCTGCGTTCAATGCGCAGATGGATGACCACTCGTTCACGGACACCTCGGACACATTCTCGACGTCTTTGTCTACCGCAAAGGAGACCAATGGATCCGTCGAAAGGAAATTTTCTAAACAGATATCGAGGAGTGCTCACATAGACGGGCGCATCAGCGAGAGATCGGTCAGCGTTGAGAATGATGATACTAACGTTCTTCCGTACGACACACCGCTCACGGTGGAGACCCCGTCGTACGAGCTGCTAGAGATCGTGGTCTCTGAGACTCTCAATGATCCTATGCCCGCCGCTAAGAGTGTCGCGCCAGAAAATACGTCAAGTAAAACGTTAAAGGCGCCCTCGGTTAACTATAGGTTACCTCCGAACATGAACATTGATGAGTACGTCTCCAACATTTTAGTTGAAAGCTTAAACTCTTTGACAGATCAACTCGAGTGTATGAATGCCTCGATCGGAAGCGACCGTAAAATCAATATCGTCGAGAAAGAAATCAAAGTGAAACTCCAGAATACAGGTGTGAACACCATCGTGCATTTGAGTCCTACATCGAACAATCAGATTATATTTGGTAATGAGGAGCTATGCAATAATGAAGAGAGAAAGGATTGCTGTAATAACCCGCAAGACGTGAATATCCGGGAGGAGCTTATTAGCGTTGAATCCAACAACAACCTAACTCCAGACACGCGCGAGCACACTGCGCCGCCTGACAAATACTACGACGACGCTCCCTTCAGTAGCCTTCACCATGACAACGTCAATAAGGCAGTTCTTCAGCAGATACAAAAACTGTTTCAGGATGAGCTACAAAACATGGACTCTGATATCAACTACCAAGTCGGCTCGATCCCGGGAGTATCACACATCGAGATATCGAACGTAGACGTGTATTTGGACAATAACGCGACAGCTATTCTCGGAAACAACGACACGATCGAGGTCCACACATCGCAAAACAATGTTGAAATCTCCGAGATAATAAGTGGTGTCGGTACAGGAAATTATTACGAGGATGTAGAAAACAATGTCGTCGTTCCCAGATTTTCGGCATTCCCGCACACAGACTCGATGGAGGTCAACACTTCATCCTCAGACGACGCTGAAATAATCGGCTCCGACTGTACGAGCTTAGTGGACAGCTTAGACGATCCGAACTCCCCAAGGTCAGTTCTACTCAGAAGATCGTTTAATAACAGCAATAAGCGTAGCGAGCTGGTGCGGTCGGCGATAGATGTACTAGATTTGCTACCAGAGAATTCTTCTAGAGACGGCAGCGCACAGCACAAAGAGCCCGAATCTTTTTTTATAAGGATAAAGGACGACGATTGCGACTGTGAGAAAGAGAACGTGATAGTGGCGGATCATATGCCTGAAAAGATAAAGCAGCGGCTGTTTAGGCGGCATCGCAAGCGGGAGTTGCGGATGGAGTGCGCTCGTCGCTCTAAAGTGAAGCAACTCAAGCGCGAGCTCGAGCGACAGCGGCACTCGGAGCTGTGCGCGACGCGGCGCGACCTCGAGCGTGACTGCGTCGCCGTCGTCGACGCGCTCATCAACGAGGTCATCGCTAAGATCGCGCAGGACGAGTACAAGTACATGCGCATCAAACAGAAACCAAGAATGATCGTTTCGAAGTCCGACGAGAACGTCTCCAAAAGAACATGGAGAAAAGATTCAGACTATCAACACACTAAGGAGCTTTTCCGAATCGCCAAGAATTCCTCCGTACCGTTCTCAGAGAAACCATCAAAAGGCAAAAAATCTGACCGACATCACATACACGGGAAACTGTCCTTACTGACGCATCCTTCGTCCTCATCTCCGGAAGAGCGAGGCCCTAAACGAATTTACCAAAAATCAGAGATACACGACGGAAACAAATGCATCGAAATACTAGAAATATTGGAGTACGTAAACGGATCCCCGAGCTCCCCGGAGACGACGACCTCGGACGAGAATCACAATCACAAAAGTAAAAAGTCTAGAATACCCGTTCCGGTGTATGAACGAATACAGAAGACGCCCAAAACTTACTCCCAAATTCACTATTCAAGTGCCGAGAGACTGAACACGCCGTCGGGGGCGCGCGAGAAAAGTAGGAAGCCGTCGACCTCGCTGGCGAACATGCTGATGGAGGTGCTGGCCGACGACGAGGCGAGCGACCAGCCCGCGCGCCGCGCCTCCGTGCCGCACGGCGAGCCGCGCTCGCGCTCCAACTCCTTGCGCTTCCGGCGCGTCTTCGACAGCATCCCCGAGGAGAAGGGCAGCCTCAGCGTCGAGTCCACAGATGACGTCAGCAATGCGCGTCGCGCCTCTGCGCCCACCTTAGTAGATAACGTAAACATTCGTCCCAATCCTCCAGAGAAAGGTCTTTTGGTATGTCAAACCAATCAGGCGTCAGCTAGAGAAGAGAGCGCGAAGCCGACGAATAATTTACGGATAGCGAAAGAAACGAAAAGTGCAGGAACCTCTCCGCTGATGGATATGGAGCAGGAGAAGCGCGCACAGAGGCTGAAGAGTCAGACGACGATGACGTCGCCGCTGCAGAAGTCGGCGGCGACGAGTCCGCTGCGCGCGCCGCCGACGGCGAGCGGCAAGCGCGGGCTGGCGTCGCGCGGCCGCGCCTGGCTCGGCTTCACGCGCCGCGACCACAAGGAGGAAGGTATCATCGCTTGCGCCTCGCCGCTGCTCTCGCACCGCACGCCACAGGTTTCCGTAGAGTAGCCAGCAGATTGTAAACACTCATTTTTTGTTAAGATTAAACACATCAGTGCGATCCTGAAGTTGAGCAAGCACGCTGATCTAACATATTAAGTGCGGTTATAACATAGTTATATTTCTCGGAAAAAAGTTGTGAAATTTATTTTTGATATAGCTTTTGAAACAAAAGAAATTCATCGAAATAAAACAACTTTACGGATTCTACTCGCGGTGTTATATTTTCTTTCATTTTCTAACCCGACGTTTCGACTCCTTTACAGCAGTCGTGATCACGGGATGACAAAGATGTTCTATGTCACAAAACAGTACAAAATTTTTTAGTTCCACTAACATTATTGGAAATGTTCCTATCCACGCAGTACGAACTAACCGTATCCTGAGACCTCACAGTATTGTGCTGCCCTCTGGGATTGATCAAGCGTATAACAGGCTCCCAAGCTGGTGGTAAATTCCAACCATCCTCACGATTGAAATTCGGATGTTTTTTAATTTCAATAGCCTCTCGCAGCATCCTTGGTAAGTAACGATTCTCCTTAGCAAGGACCTGCGGTTTATCAAATCGTATGAAATGGTTGGGCTTATCAAGGGCATGTTCACAAACTGCTGATTTTGTAGATCTCCTATTCTTAATATCACCTATGTGTTCTTTGATACGCGTCCCTATGCTTCTTTTGGTTTGACCTATATACGAGAGCCCACAGTCACAATCAAGCTTGTATACACCCGCTGTTTGAAGAGGAATATTACACTTAACAGGTCTTAAAAATTGATTAATCTTCTTCGGCGGCTTAAAATAAGTTTTAATAGAAGCACGCTTCAAGATGTTCCCAATCTTGTCAGTGACACCCTTCAAATATGGCAATACAGCAGGCTGACGCTCAACTGTGGCTGGTTTCACTCGGTTTCTGCGACGTCGCGGTGCTTTGAGCTTGTTTTCACCCAGCACACGCTTGACATGCTGGACTTCAGCATGCAGGTGGTCATCATCACAGATCCGTTCCGCTCTCTGTAACAAAGTTTTACCAACAGTAGCTAACTGCGAAGGATGGTGGTGAGAATCACCGTTTAAGTACCTATCAGTATGGGTAGACTTCCGATACACAGTATGGCCCAAACTATGATCAGGATTCCTAATAACTAACACATCTAAGAAAGGTAGTTTACTGTCAGCTTCCAATTCCATAGTAAATGTTATCCTAGGGTGTATAGAGTTAAGATGGTCTAAAAATGCTGATACTTTGTTGGATGGTAAAATTGTGAAAGTATCATCCACATACCGCTTGTAAAACCGTGGAACGACAGGTGCTGAAGCTAAAGCTTTTTCCTCGAAATCCTCCATGAAGATGTCAGCTACCACAGGGGACACGGGAGATCCCATCGCTACAAAGAACACATAGGTGATATTAAGAATAGGAGATCTACAAAATCAGCAGTTTGTGAACATGCCCTTGATAAGCCCAACCATTTCATACGATTTGATAAACCGCAGGTCCTTGCTAGGGAGAATCGTTACTTACCAAGGATGCTGCGAGAGGCTATTGAAATTAAAAAACATCCGAATTTCAATCGTGAGGATGGTTGGAATTTACCACCAGCTTGGGAGCCTGTTATACGCTTGATCAATCCCAGAGGGCAGCACAATACTGTGAGGTCTCAGGATACGGTTAGTTCGTACTGCGTGGATAGGAACATTTCCAATAATGTTAGTGGAAATGACGGTAGTTAAGTGAGGGTTGCTAAAAAATTTTGTACTGTTTTGTGACATAGAACATCTTTGTCATCCCGTGATCACGACTGCTGTAAAGGAGTCGAAACGTCGGGTTAGAAAATGAAAGAAAATATAACACCGCGAGTAGAATCCGTAAAGTTGTTTTATTTCGATGTATAGTGTTCGCGTAAATATTAGAAATCATTAAAAGAAATTCATTATGTAATAATTATTCATTTTTGCAGTCTGTACTCGTAAGTCGTAGATACCAGCTCTTTATTGGCTTTTGATAATTCAGAACGCTGCACAAGTCTTAGCCTCACAGCGTACAGTAAACACATCAACCGCTAACATTGTTATGGTTTTGCACAAGAGTCAGTGTGTAACAGTAATTTAACTCTCAGATCGCACTCTTGTGTGCAATCTCTTAGCTTACCTTTTGTATTCGTTAGTTAAAATGGCACCGTTGATTCGGCACACTATTTATTTTGTTTGATTATTTTTGTAGAATGCATTTATGTACCAAAATGAGAATAAATGATTGACGTTATGCACATTTCGTTTTATTTACCGAAGGTTCGATCGAGGCGAGCGCCGACGTAGAAGCGCAGGAGCGCAAGTCGGCCGGCACGCAATGCGACCGCGAGCCGACTGCGAACCGGACCGTGCGCACGATGCAGACGGAGACCGCCGAGCCCGTGGTGGTGGGCGGCGACCGCGCCAAGCCGCGCGCGCGAGACCTCCGCCGGAAGGACTCCAGCACTCACAGAGGCACTGATCGGACGAAATCCGAATCGCGAGATCACAGAGCGGAACGGCGACGGGATTCGGACTTCTCCGTCCGAACAGACAAAAGAAAGATACGCACGATATCAGTAGAGCGGAGTGAGGAGGAAACCGTGCGGACGAAATCTGTGAAGTTGCCGGAGTTCAGGCCGAGCGGGGGCGCAGTAGGCTCAGGGGCTGGTGGGACGAGCTCCACAGACAGCAGCGACTCCGGCAGCCTGCTGTGCTCGCTGGCGCCCAAGTGGCTCTCCTCGCACGCGCGCCACAAGCGCCTCGGCAAGCGCAAGGACTCCGCGCAGCCCGCCTCGCCCCCCGCCGCCGCCGCCACAGCCCCCGTGGCCAGCTCCACGCCGACCACCAGCGACGGACATTCGGCAGGTGAATGAGGCCCTGCGTACACAACGCAACCCAAGTCCGTCAATCCAATTCTACAATTATGGTAGCACCGAAGTCTGTAAGTGCGGACAACTTGTGTTGCCTTGTGTACACAGGGTCTATTCTGTAGCTACATTCATGACATCAGCCTAGTAGCGCCCACTGCGAACCCTGACAACACCGATGGATTATATTATAGCTAGAGGCAATTTGAAAAATACCTATCGCTGATTCATTCAAAAATTAAACTTATTATGGCAGATCAAATCAATATTGCAGTTTGACAGTTCTTTCATTGAAATAAACCTCTTTAAAGAAAGGAAAACTTTATGGTACACGAGTTTAGAAGCTGGCTTTACAGAAAGCCACACACAATATCAGATTAACTGCTGCTATATTACGTTGTGTTTAGCCTACTCTTTAAAATAAAATCACCACCAGTATCCCATAAACTGTGACCTGGTGCTTTGGTCCAAACCTTGCGATGTTGTGATGGTATCAGGCGGCTGGTCGGTGACGGTGGCGGGGTCGTGCCGCGCCGCGCTGCCGGCTGACCTGGAGATGCGCCTGCGGTTCCCGCACGAGCGCGGCCACGCAGCGCCCCACGCTACGCACACGCATCCTCCGCCGGGGACTGCACGTGCGCTGCGCTCGCCGGAAAAGAAACAGGTAAAAGAAATCTGTGGATCCAGACCGCTGAATTTAGCTGCAATGTTAGTGATGCCAAGATACCTATAGTTGACTTCGATGTATTTATTTATTTATTAAAGGTATACAGACAGATTGCAGTCACCTCATGCCCATAATATTTAGAAATAGGTATCTTCTGAAAGGCCAGACAGCAATTCAAAGATTGTACACACAACATGATTTACAATGATTGCTACTTAAACGAATTTAGCTTTTAAACAATCTGACTACAGTAAAAAGGTAATGTAAAAAAACCAAAAACATTTACTTAAAACTTACTGAAACTCAGCTACAATAACATTTTTTTTCCATTTATAACGTTCGCTGTCATTAAGAATAGTATTTTTTAGAGATTTTGGTCATTTTGTCAACCAAAAATCTCTTTCGCATTTTAGTTTTCTCAACTCAGCAGTCTTCATTTTCGTAAATGCTGATAGATGTGAAGCTCTTCCCATAACATAGGGTTTGTCTCATCCCAGGATTGTCAGTGCGGGGCGTGCGCGCGCGCAGCGTGCTCGTGCTCATGTGCGTGCGCGCCCCTGCCGCCGGCACACCCCCTCCCCCTCCCGCAGGACGCGGGGAAACTCAAACTCACCGTCAAGAAAGAGGCTTTAGGTTTGTCCCATTGCATAATATTCGTGTGTTTTGCTACGTTTGCTCTGTTCTCTGTTCTGACCAGAGACAACAGAGTAGGAGTTGGTTGGTTCATACTTACAGGATGAGGAACATGGGTGGTTCTTCTTGTCTGCTCTAAGCCCATCCATAGAGCATCAGGCGTGGCCAGAAAGAGCTGTTATACGCTACTATATTCGCTGCTTAATAATTCAGCTCCTTTCATGTTTAATTTCTTGCTCAGATTCTTCAATTCTCACATCGAAGAGTGTGAAGAAATCTTCTGACCCTCTGCCGGACTTAGAGACTTGGCGCTCGTCGCGCAGCAAGACCAAGAGCTCGGTGAAGGTACGCCGCGCACTTTATAGTAGCATCACTAGAAAATAGTAACGATTGTCCTCATGATTGTGCACATTGACGAGGGTCTTTGTGAACGTGGTCAACTTCAGGACTACGGACTTTGCCGACTTTATGAAGATCCTGATGAATATTGCAGTCCCGTTCATGAACATTCCTTTGATCAGTAATTCGTTAGTGTTGCTATACACGCAGTAGTCGATAGTTTACTTATCGATGGTTAAAAAGGTTAAAGACATGATTAAAAATTTGAAAATAATTATTAATTGATTGTATGTTTCGCAATAATACTATAAAATATTACTTCATCCATAGCTTAGTGTTCAGTTCATTAGAGGTAGAAATCAGAACTAAGTCCTTAGCGACCAATTTTTTATAAATTTACTGCTTGCTGCTTAATGACGGCTACCAAGTCATTAGATGTCACATGGCTGCTAGTCTTAGATTACAAGAACAGAGTATTCATGAAGCCAGGAGGAACAGTTTACACCAATAAATAACGTGTCTTGTGCTGATGTCATTAAATTGGTAGCCTTCCCGCCGGCCTTAGGGGCCCGTATACATATTGACACCCAGAAGGCGGTTGTTTCAGACGCGACGGGGGTACTCCCTGCACTGCTGGCTGCCCGACGCCGAGCCAACGCCCGTGCGGTACGACATAACACATACATATGACACAAAACACAAATGCATTGTCATCTGCACGATTTCTTTGCTGTTTTAGTGCAAAACAAACATTTCATCTCATCTCATACTTTTATTTGTTGAGAAATATATTAATGACCTTGATAACAGAAGTCATATCTTGGAAACGATTAATATAGGTTTGTATGATAGTAAAACACTTTAGTTTGCATGATTGTGGTGAAGATCATAATTTGTAATTTAAAGGAAAGTACTTTAAATAATCAGTGTTTGTTTTCAAGAGCTATAAAATAATCCTGTTGTGTATTAATAGTTTCAATTGCTATTTAACAGGACGAGTAACGGTCTGTCGGTGCTAGGATGCGCCATCATCCCGGAGCTGAAGCCACGCGTGCCTACCATGAGCGAGCGCGACCTCACGCGCGCATACACGCCGCGGCACTACCTGCGCTCCTAGCAGTGCCGCCCCGCCCCCGTGCGTCTGCGCCACTGACCACGCCCCCTTGCTAAGTTTCCTCGTATAGGGCTGCTCGACATGCTTGTCGCTGTCGAAATGTATAAATGACTGAATAATGCAAAAAATAATTGAGTGAAAACAAATGTGGATGTAAAAATGTTTTGTAGTCATCAAAATTGCCCAAATTGAGTTACTTCCATTAATCAGTGATTCAGTCATTCGCGAATGTTGCCATAAATTAATAGTGACACTTATGCGTCAGTGTCGATATCGATAATTTTTCAACGACGCTCCTAACTAGCTAGGGCTAGCTGGGTGATTTTGCCATACATTGATACATGTATAATATAAGCGTCTGGTAAGATTACAATTGCCCAAATACCGCCATGTGCCTCCTAACACGCTCCCAATGTAGATAAGAAAAAAGATTTAAAGATTGTGCACATAATGATATAGATTTTGTAATAAATTTATATAATGTTACCAATAAAATTATCAAACAAAAAATTGTGTTGTTAAGTTTTTTACTAAATAAAAACATCCCCATGCCATTTTTCTTATTTTACCACGAACCTAGATTATCCAAGTGCTTATTGAAGGCCTCAGGAAATGGGATATTTCGTTGACGGGTTAGATCCCCGCACAGTGCAAACATTTGTGTGCCTGAACATATCTGTTTGTATTTGGTTTGGCTGTTTCCTATGTATATTATAAATGTATTTACAAAAAGAAGTACCTGTTCAAGCAATGATATTATAATAAAAAATAGGTTACTTGTGCCTTAATAGTGGCACCCGAAATCAGAACGATCGTGCACCGGAGCAAAAATCTTGTTACAACTTGTAACATTAATCAACTAAATCAATAGCGAAAATTAAATGTGCGTCAGTCAGAGAGGTAGGTATTGTAATGCAATGCTCAAAGTCGAATCTTTAAATGATACCTTTCCCGCGCTCCCGGTGAGGGAGAGCCTTAGGAGAATAACTTACGCAATAACAAAAACAGAAAATACCGCTCGACATTTAACTGCACCTCATTTGGATGATCCGAGTACTAGGTACAAAGTCATTTTGAAATTCAAAGTTTTCTACTCACTCGTGATGGGCATATACTCGAACAGATAACGAATTCACACAGCAATCAACTCAAAACAAGATAACCAGACGATTCGTAGATTGGAACTTCTATCGCACTGCGTGCGTGAACAGGAACGTTAGTAAAAAAAAGAAACAAAAAGGCGCGCCAAGTGTGTTGTTGTTATCTGTGGCGCCAGGCGGCCAGACGGTGATTTTCAGACGGGGCGCTCCATGTTCTGTAAAACTAGTTTCAATAATTGTGTGTGCTAATTGCATTTACTTAGGTATTGTAGTAAAGTGTTGAAGGATCAATTCAAAACTGACAGGTTGAGTTGTAGGTATTACACAGAGAAATGAACAATTATAAAGGTAAGGTTTGAAATGTTTAAAACTAAGTAACGATTTAAAGCTTACAATCGCATCGGAATATTAGTAAGTAAGGACTGTGAGTGCTGATGATGATGATGATGATGACTGTGAGTGCTGTGTTTTAATCGGCTTAAATATTATTTAAGCTGAGCAAATACTAAAGTAGGTACCTGTCCTAGTCATTACTGATGTAGAAAACACATTCTCAAATACGTAACTCGTTGAATGGCCTGGAACTTTTTGATACCCGTAGTTAGAGATTTTTAGTCCGGTCCGTAGGATTTAAATTTCACCTTGTGAACATAGGGTAGTGATAAAAGACTCAAAAGCGCCAGCAGATTAGTAAGCAATTACCGAGCTTCTCTGTGTGTGAGCTTCACGGAAGGCACGCAGTCGGTCCTGCTGACGTCACTAGACGTCGTTACGCCTAGAAGTTTAGGTGGCTTAATAAAATCTCACAGTAAGGTTTATTGCAAGCTCTACATACGAACATCTTTCTAAAAACGCGACTCTGGGCTCGCGTTTGCAGTATGGGTCACACCTTTTCCCAGTTAAAGAGATCCATATACCCAGCAGTGGGACGAGAAGACCGATGCTTCTTTTAGTTTTATTCAGAAGAATATCACCTGTAACACAATCTGATTGGAGATTTTCGTCTTCGACGCTCTTTCCAGAAAGGGTAGCGCGTCGTATGAATCCTACGGTTTGACAATAAGTTGGATCATTCCTGTTTCAATAGTAAGTATCCTTTTGGCACTGGCTGAATGGTTAATACTTCAAGAATGGAGATCCTAACTCTGGCAGAAAAACTTCTTTTAAAAAGAAATGCAAACAATAAATAATAAAGTGCATCCATCAATGTACACACGCAGATAATAAATAGATTTGCGTTTTACGCGTATCTTTCTTGGTCTATAATTTCGTACAGAAGCTCCTTTCATTTTGGTTCGGAAGCCCTAAAGTTATTGAATTAGGAGAGTGAAAATCCACGAATACCAAGTTCTACCATAGACTATTTAACTTGACACACTGTGTCGGCAAATCCATACACTCACGTGTGTCCTCGACGTTTCGCCAGCCATTACAGTTTCAATGCGATGTGGTTTCAGGTGGCTGGTGCAGCTGCAGTGGTGACCTGCTAAAGTTCCAGGTTGGGACTAGGTGGCGACTGAAGATAGCAGAAAAATAAAACTCAATAGTTGAGCAGGTAAAAGGCGTGCTTTCAATTATTTTGCTATCGTTTCAGTCATGAAATCCCTCATAGACTTATTTTTTTATTTTTTTAGCCGCCCGCGACTTCGTCCGCATGGACTTAATGGACTTAGCTGTATGTGAAAAAAGATTTTCCCGCTTTTCTGTCGAAATTTTCCTGAATTTTCTTTGCTATCAACCTCACGGACCGCGAGACCTTTCCAACGAATGCAAAACCGTGGAAATCGGTTCCTGCGTTCTGGAGTTATAGCGTCATGAAGGAAAACCCGACTTATTTTTATATAGTAGAGATGTGAGTGCAAGTGGTGGACTTAGTGCCTTATTTAATCTGAAGTGCCTGATGAAGCGCAGAATATGAGCACTCCAAGGCACACTCTCTGTCTTCCAAGGCGAGTTTTCCATGCCGGGACGGTACTTGAGTTTTCTGAAATAATAAAGTGTTCTCAGCTTTTGAATAAATTCAACTGCAGCGTAATAATGACAAATGCAGACCGTCTACACGTCATCTGAGGGAAGGGTCTAATCTGATGTTCAGCCAACAGTGAACATTCTTGATGTTGATGACGAATCTTTTGATTTGAATTCAAATCAGTCGTTAGTTAGATCACTGTCAATATTGGCAGAATGAGAAATAGCTGCGTTATTGATTCCTAACAATATCTACAGAAATAGTAGTTACCGAGATGATTAAGATGTAACTGACACCTATATTTATGTATTTTCCAGGAGTAGGGGGGTCGCGGAACAAGCGATCGAGGGTCCAGAGCGCTCCAATGCATCTCCAGTGCACGAGGAAAAGTATTAAAATTCATTAGGTACCTGCTGTCCTATTTTGTTATATGACGTCAATATCATATTACATAACCCCGTAAGTTACGGAAAAATGCTGTTACTTACAAAATGTATTTTTTTTAAATAGAGTTACTTGATTACAGTATCTAATTAATAGCAGAGTTTTACCTACCATTAAAACTCTTATTATGTCCGGAGCCTTATTCGAAGCCTTAAACATATTTTGAGATAGTAGTCCTTCCGTTTCCGGCCGTATTTAGTTTAATTTATTCCTTTAGTTCCATTTTCGGCCGCTAGGGGCGCTAATGGCGCCATTTCCGTCTGTCTTGTTCACCAGTTTAGGCGAGTGACTTTTTGAATCATTGTGGACTCAAAATATCTTAAAACCAACTTAGGTTCTAAATTTGCCACCAGGCAGAACTTACTGTAAGGCTTTCGAATAAGGCTCCGGACATAATAAGAGTTTTAATGGTAGGTAAAACTCTGCTATTATGTCCTTCCGCCGTTATTCGAAGCCTTAAACATATTTTGAGACATTGTTTGTTCTCGCCTGGTGAACAGGATACCAATGTGACTTAATATGAATTCTTAATAACATTAAACTTTTAATTTACACTGAAAGAAATAAATCAGATACAGATTTCTTTATTTCCCAAAAAATACAATTATTATTGTTATTATTTTACGTGATATAAACAAGGTTAACTTTCCAAGATTGTTAACTTAACTGTACATAAATCCCCAGGGAATTAACATATAAATATGTATACGTTCTCTTGCATTTGATCTTTAAAACTTATCTAATAGGAAACTTTGTTCCTAATATGGACTCTGATCATATCATAATCATATGAATAATATTTAATAATAATGAAACATAATCAAAATGAAAACTATTCTACTGGTTCAAATAATGCCCCTAATGCAGTTGAATTATTGTTTTGCAAATGTGTTTTCAGACTTCCAATTTGCCCTAGCTAAAATCGCCTCGCCTATTTTTGCCCAGTGCAAGCAGCCTTTTTAGGCATGAAACAGGGTCGAGGTTTGAATTATTAATATTGGGGAACAGCTTCCACCCTGATTGCCTGTGTGATAAGGAATCAGTTTTAGAACCGTAAATAGGCCAAAGGCTCACAGAATTATCCTCACTATTACTTACAAATGATTCCTCAGAAATTACTAAAAGGGTCAAGTCATGAACTCTGCGCCCTGAACAAAGTAACAAACGGATAGCACAGCGTCGTGAAACTTCGCACAAGCTTTCAAAATTTACTTTATTGTTAGCTAACCAGGCAATTAAAATACTAGTATCCCAGACAGTTCTTTCTGGACGTCGCTTAGAGTTTGCGGCCATTGATTTTAAAATCTGTTTGACCAAAACATTTGAGCTAAGACGGGAGCTATCGTCTGTCCGGCATAAGGTAGAAACAACGGACTTATGCACCAATATCGTTCTAAATGCTAACTTGTTATGAAGGTGAAGATCCGCCAGAAATCTAGCCAATTCAGACCCCGAAGGATTGGTTGCAAGGACTCCTGTGTTTTCAAACCACCTAAGCCAACGATTCCAGGCCGGTTTATAGGTGTTCAGGGTAGATTTTCTCCATCCTGCCTTAAGCAGAGCTTTTTGTTGCTCTGACCAGGTCTCTACGTCCCTAGACCACCCCCACATTTCCAATCTTCGAGAGTTAGTTCCTGTACTTTCGGTGGGGGATAGCCCGTCGATAGATCTATCAGAACGGATTCCAACCGATGGATCTTGAATGGTGGGGCTTTGGCACGAGCTTTGTCAACGCAGGAAGCAAATGCCATTCGGTGGTCATTGATTTCCGAGAAAGTCGATCGGCTACGGTGTTGTATCTTCCTGGAATATGATGGGCAACCAGATGTATGTCGAAACGATCCAAAAGTTCGTATATTTGGTATGTCAATCTCATTAACGTCACTGACCGACTTCCTCCCTCGTTCCTCAGATAGGCATTACCGACTTGTTGTCGCACTGCAAAAGGATGGATGAGTGACTCAGAGAGGGACCGAGGTTTGGACCAACACTTGAGAACCGTCAACATCTCTTTGTGATTCGAGTGAGCGGAATCTTTTTTTTGTTTTTTTTTTTTTTTTTTTTTTTTTTTTTTTTTTTTTTTTTTTTTTGGGAGGGTGAAGTCTGGATGATTTGTGGCAGTTTAGAATCCACCAATTCAGCTCTTCGATAGTTTGAGCTGGAAGAGGTACCAAACTGTCCGTTGGGTTTTGTAGCAGACTGTTGCTGTGAGCCAATAAACAGCGAAATTTGAGACGTCCTTGTGGAACGGTCAACCTGGCAAAATTTTAGGGTCCCCACAATGCTCTGCACTTCGCGAAGAGTTGCTTTCTGTCG
Source organism: Udea ferrugalis (assembly GCA_950022985.1). NCBI lineage: Eukaryota > Metazoa > Arthropoda > Insecta > Lepidoptera > Crambidae > Udea > Udea ferrugalis. The sequence goes on from OX465536.1 coordinate 14,220,974, forward strand.
CTTTAGCAATCTTGATATTACCTTTTTGGGGACACAGAATCGATTTGTGGATGTTTATTTGCCATCCTAACTCTCGCAACGTTCTCAGGACAGTCTTCGTCTGGTCCACTAGTTGTGCTCGATCTTGGCAAGCAATAAGGTAATCGTCTAGGAACACTACAATGCGAATTCCCTGCTCCCGAAGAATTTCTGCCGTCCAATTCGATAGAGATGCGAAAATTTTGGGAGCCGTGGCCAGACCAAATGGCAAACAAGTCATCTGCAAGTGCTGACCTTTGTAAAGCAGCCGGAGGAAGCAACGGTGAGACCGTTTTATTGGCACGTGATAATAGGCCTGGGTCAGGTCTACTTTTACAAGCCAATCGTTTGGCTGAAGGAAATCCGGAATGCGATGCACCGAAATTAGTCTGAACTTTGTAACTTTCAAAAATTGGTTCAGTCTTTTTAAAATTGAAAATTGGTCGCATGGAACCATCGCTTTTTGGGGTTAAAAATAGAGTTGAGCAAAAACTGGGCGTTTGTGGGGCACATTCTAGAATGTTCTCTGAAATCAAATTGTTTTCAACCTGGTCCATTTCGGGTGAAGGTGGGGTTTGAAAACTAGTGCTCGTGAACCGTGGTAGGACGAGCGGGGGCTTGGCTTGGAAAGGAATTCTGTATCCCGTTATCACATTTAGCAGACTGCTTGGAGCACCCCATTTTCTCCCACAAACAAACAAAACAAACAAACAACAACACAACAAATAGTTTTAGTTGTAGTTTTTGACAAATAGCTTTAGCCTGCCCCCTTGAAACCCCATCAGCGAGTCAGTATTTTCTATCCCCTCTACCCCTGCCACGTGTGGCATTGGTCTGGTTATGTAAGCCCTGGCGATTGAAAGGCTTCTTTGCGTTAGCCGAGGTTGACTGACGTGCGGCGGTCAATGACTGTCTAAATTGTGGTCGAAAACGTTCATTACTCGCATAAGTAGAAAAATCATAGTTAGTAAAGGGACGCACACCCTGCGGGGGTGGGTACCTGTTAGTGTTAAGCGGTGCCATAGAGCGACCGGCTTGATTATACTAGCATAAGTAGAAAAATCATAATTAGTAAAGGGACGCACACCCTGCGCGGGTGGGTACCTGTTAGTGTTAAGTGGTGCCATAGAGCGACCGGCTTGATTATACTAGCATAAGTAGAAAAATCATAATTAGTAAAGGGACGCACACCCTGCGCGGGTGGGTACCTGTTAGTGTTAAGCGGTGCCATAGAGCGACCGGCTTGATTATACTAGCATAAGTAGAAAAATCATAATTAGTAAAGGGACGCACACCCTGCGCGGGTGGGTACCTGTTAGTGTTAAGCGGTGCCATAGAGCGACCGGCTTGATTATACTAGCATAAGTAGAAAAATCATAATTAGTAAAGGGACGCACACCCTGCGCGGGTGGGTACCTGTTAGTGTTAAGCGGTGCCATAGAGCGACCGGCTTGATTATACTAGCATAAGTAGAAAAATCATAATTAGTAAAGGGACGCACACCCTGCGCGGGTGGGTACCTGTTAGTGTTAAGCGGTGCCATAGAGCGACCGGCTTGATTATACTAGCATAAGTAGAAAAATCATAATTAGTAAAGGGACGCACACCCTGCGCGGGTGGGTACCTGTTAGTGTTAAGCGGTGCCATAGAGCGACCGGCTTGATTATAACCACTGGGTCCCGGTTGCGCAGCCGGGAACCCAGTTCCAACTCTTTTCTCTTGCGCAGAGAATGAGGATTTTGGAATTGCAAAGATCTTATTTATCCCCCATTTTGTTTGATAAACTCTGTAAATAAGTCTTTGTCAAATAGGTACTCACACGAGGGCTTGCTGGAGAAACACATCTCGTCTTTGTTCGATAATATCGGCCCTGTGGCCACAAAGTAATTGTAAGCAATCTAATGGAACTTTTTGGTAATCGCCCGAAAAAAATTCTTTGATTTTAATAAGCAAAGACTCATTATTTAAGTTACTTGTTTGTTGCGTCCATTGCAACAAATCTGACACCCCCTTTTTCAAAGCATCACTTTGCATGATAACTGCACGCGTTATAGCACCCAATGACTTATCAGTTGCAGTTAAACTATTCAATTTCTCAAACTGTTTTATTTCGTCATTCGCCTCTAATTCGATAAAACCTGGACGAGCGTTATAGCTTTTTTTTTTTTTTTTTTTTGAATTTCTGAGTAACGAACATTCGTCCAATTATCTGTTTTAAAATGCTGCAGTGAATTAAGTAGTTTCAAATGCTCCTGGGAGGCCTTCGCAATCGTTGGTTCTTTCAAATTAGTTGCTAAATCAAATTCAAATGTGAGGGCAGCCTCGGCAGGCACCTCGTTTTGTATTTCCGGTTCTACAGTTGAAGTGTTAGAATCCGTATGATAACAGCCACTTCGCGATAAACCCGGTAGGTAGGTATTGTTCGCCAGAAAATCTTGAATTTCACTTACTTGGTGGGCAAGGAGTTCCAGTGCCCTACCTTCCTTTCGTGTTCGCTTAGCTTTGTGGCGGTGCCGCCTGCTGGACTTGCGCTTGCGCGTGCGCCTGTTCGCGTCCCGGCCGCCGTCCCCGCCATGGCCGCTATTTCCGCTGAGAACGGGGCCCTTGTCTTGCTGTTTGCCCGCGCCCTCATCCGCACTGAGGACGCTGGACGACGACAGTGATGAAGAAGAACTTTCGGAACTAACTTCACCCGACATTATTTTCACTTTTTTCCAATTAAAAATTTTATTTTTAACGTTTTATTTTCCGACGTAATTATTTAAAGAATAAATTCTCAATTTTTATCCGAACGCTAACAGCGTTAAACTTTTATGACTTTACGGCACGAAAATCAGGACACCAATGATTCAAAAAGTCACTCGCCTAAACTGGTGAACAAGACAGACGGAAATGGCGCCATTAGCGCCCCTAGCGGCCGAAAATGGAACTAAAGGAATAAATTAAACTAAATACGGCCGGAAACGGAAGGACTACTATCTCAAAATATGTTTAAGGCTTCGAATAACGGCGGAAGGACATAATGATTGTTTGTACGAACTGGATGCTTTCGTGGAGGACTGGCTCGGAGGCCCAGGGCAGACTAGATTAGAAGCGGGAAAAAAAGAGGCCGTTTGCCCAGCACTGGGATCCAAACGGCTGATTTCGATTTGTCCGTTTGTGATGTTCGCCGTTTAGTTATTGGTTTAACACGTGTTGTCTTACATTTATTATTATCTGAACGACTGTATGATCAAGATTTGCAGAATTTTGTTATAATTGTTTGTAAATGCGGTTCCAGATCCCGAGGCAGGCGATTAGGCAGCTTGAAGGTGCTGTTCAAATTCCGAAGTACCGGAGACGATGACGTCGAGAACCGCGGTCGAGGACGCCTGGGGAACGACCGCAGCTGGGACGTTTATAACTTCAGGTAGACAAGAATACCAACAACCAACTAACTTTACGATAGGTAACAATTAATGGATAAATAATAACATATAACAAACACGTTCGACTGCCCACATCGAACATTCAGAAGTCCAAATATTGCATGTTTCACAATTTAGTTAGGTATTTTACCTAAACTTATTTGTGAGTTGGCGCTATTGGTAGAGGTCCTGGTTGTAGATCATGGGTTCGATACCCGCCTAACATATTGGTGTTGTAAATCTTGAGCAGGGAAAACCGATGTAAGTTTTAATAGGTTGAGTGGGATTATTAAAATACAGATATGAAAGAGCACAATTAAGTAGTTTTCGTCAGGAGTAAATTCGTGTTTTGAGTATTTTAGTTACAATTGCGATAAGGTATCTGCTATAATGATATTACATCCTTCACGTAATATTCAATAAACTACCAAACTAAACCTTTAAAAACTGACTTCTAAAATGGTATTGCAAGAAGAACTGCAAAGAAACAACTATAAATGTTTTTTTTTTCGGTAAAGTTCGGTGGCTGCTGTGAGTTACTAACGAGTTACGAGTACCTTGGGGAAGACGTAAAAGGTAAACAACGTAGTAGGTAATACTTATCCATTTTTTTAAGACCACTATAGCAAGCAAAATATATTCCACTGGTGGACAAAGACTTTCAATGCAATCATTCAATTCAATTCAATATTTCTTTAATTGTAATAATTATAACCACTTAATAAACATACACATAATAATATAATATATGAACAATACTTAAAATACATGTACATAATGTGACTCTACCACCGGGGTCGGAAGGTTGTTTCTACTGAGAAGACCCGGCAAGAAACTCAGCAGTTACTCTTTTTCAATCGTCCAATGTTTTACAGTACAAAGTGAATGTTTGAATAAACCAACCAAGTCATACAGTTTTGACATGAAAATAAATAAAACAGGAAGTTAATAAGTAAACTTGGGTAAACTAAGTAAACTTGAGCAGACCAGTCCCCGAAGGTGGCACCTGTTCACAAGTTGACGTGTGAGGCAGCCATCATCCCACTCAACCATATTTTAGGGAATGGAATGACCCGCCACACAACGCCACCACCCCAGAAACATTTTAGTGAGCATGACTAGCTCGAGTTACTCATAGTAAAACAAAAGACAAAAGAAGCTACTGTAAGTCTAAACTGTAGGACCGAGTGTGATTTTGAAGTTATATAATGCAAGGCTGTTGGTTAGTTTAGACTTTAGAGGAAACAATATAAATTCACAAGAAACAAACAAATCAAATGTTAGTCTAAACTGTGGGACAAAGTGGGATTTTGAAGTTATACAATGCAAGGCTGTTAGTGAGTTTATGAAATACAACATAAATATAATCATTTACTTATTAAGTGTGGTTATGTTAGAAGCAAAAAACAAAAATTAAGTTATTATAAAGTTTGTTTCCAGACATTGACGTCCTCAAGGTAGTCCGACGTCGTATAATACGCCTTCCGAACCAGGGTTTTCTTGACGTAGTTCTTGAACCTGTGAAGAGGCAGTTGTTTAATATTATCTGGCAATTTGTTATAGTATAGTATACCTTGCCCCCAAAAAGAACCTAGTACTTTCTGTAACCTAAACAGCGGAAGCACCAATTTGTTCCTTCCCCTAGTATTCCTATTATGAATGTCGCTTTTAGCAGTGAATTTACTGATATTTTGTCGGACATGTACGATGCACTGAAATATGTACTGAGAAGCTACAGTAAGGATGCCTATCTCTTTGAACAGATCTCTAAGCGATTCCCGTGCGCCAAGTTTATAAATTGATCTAATAGCTCGTTTTTGAAGTATAAAAATTGAGTTTATTTCTGCCGCTCTGCCCCAGAGTATGATGCCATATGACATTATGCTATGAAAGTAGCTGAAATATACTAAACGAGCCGTTGCAACGTCAGTTAACTGCCTTATTTTTTTTACAGCGAAAATAGCAGAACTAAGCCTTCCAGCAAGAGTCGATAGATGGGAACTCCACTGAAGTTTGGAGTCTAGTCATTTTCTATATCTTAGGTATATTACATACTTGTTTGGAATACGAACCGAAATAAACAATAAAAATACGGCAGTAACAGCAGTTTTGTGCCTTTGCATTTATAAAATAACTCCTCTTAATAAAATTACTGTTGTGTGCAACACACGCTACCTATGACCTCTACTTACAATTTTAAAAGTTCTACATCATTTCTGTAACTGTTTGGGACTAAAAAGTGTGTTATTTCTGCATACTTCATAAAACTGAGGAAGTATGTGACTCAACTGAACAATGAAATTACAATTGAAGGTTGAAAATTCAATTTATCTCACTCTTCAGCAATTGCTGCTGCACTTTAAATTAATATCTCGTATACTAGCATGCAGCGCCTCTGCGATGCGTTGTAAAACATTAAGTAACTTTCGTGGATTACATTGTTTGCTATTTGTGAATATTTGTAAGTGCTCATCAAGTTTGCTAATGCAATCCAGTGAGTGTTGTCAGTTGTCTGTTCTATTCAATTTAAAATAACAAAGCTATACATTGCTTTTATCTGGATCATTTCAGGAAACTACTGAGAGGACAAACCGCAAATATGAGAGGGAATCAAATATGAAGAATTCTTCAGAGTCACGCCCGCGGCAGGCTGCAAGCGATGCACAGTCAGTAATAACTTTCTTAAAACAAATATGAACTAAACTATCGTGATGAGGATATACAAATCTTATCTTTGAAGTATTTTAACGTAAGGCGCTAGAATGTTTAAATATTTTGAATATAAATGAAAGTAGTGAAGGCCAACAGTATTTCTTCTCGGCTGCAACGATAACACATAAAACATTTAAAATAACTGTACAAAATTGATATATCTATAGTTTGATGAAATAAATTCATGTTTTACTTATATGATAATGTTTTCTTAAATGTTGTAGAGAATGAACAACATCGTTGAGCAGCGTCAGCGGTCCGCCGCAGTGCGCCACGCCTCTCCTGTGGGGGGGTGCCCAGGTGCGCACAAGCGCAGCGCGCGCCCGAGGGGCGCGCGCCAAGGCATGCTATTCGCGCGCCGCTGCCGCGGCGCGCTCAAACCTAGCTTTTCTCATCCAACAGGGTTAAGTTAGGTTAACTATGTAAAAGTTAGGTCAATTCTCAAACCTAACTTTTCTCATCCAACAGGGTTAAGTTAGGTTAACTATGTAAAAGTTAGGTCAATTCTCAAACCTAGCTTTTCTCATCCAACAGGGTTAAGTTAGGTTAACTATGTAAAAGTTAGGTCAATTCTCAAACCTAACTTTTCTCATCCAACAGGGTTAAGTTAGGTTAACTATGTAAAAGTTAGGTCAATTCTCAAACCTAGCTTTTCTCATCCAACAGGGTTAAGTTAGGTTAACTATGTAAAAGTTAGGTCAATTCTCAAACCTAACTTTTCTCATCCAACAGGGTTAAGTTAGGTTAACTATGTAAAAGTTAGGTCAATTCTCAAACCTAGCTTTTCTCATCCAACAGGGTTAAGTTAGGTTAACTATGTAAAAGTTAGGTCAATTCTCAAACCTAACTTTTCTCATCCAACAGGGTTAAGTTAGGTTAACTATGTAAAAGTTAGGTCAATTCTCAAACCTAGCTTTTCTCATCCAACAGGGTTAAGTTAGGTTAACTATGTAAAAGTTAGGTCAATTCTCAAACCTAGCTTTTCTCATCCAACAGGGTTAAGTTAGGTTAACTATGTAAAAGTTAGGTCAATTCTCAAACCTAACTTTTCTCATCCAACAGGGTTAAGTTAGGTTAACTATGTAAAAGTTAGGTCAATTCTCAAACCTAGCTTTTCTCATCCAACAGGGTTAAGTTAGGTTAACTATGTAAAAGTTAGGTCAATTCTCAAACCTAACTTTTCTCATCCAACAGGGTTAAGTTAGGTTAACTATGTAAAAGTTAGGTCAATTCTCAAACCTAGCTTTTCTCATCCAACAGGGTTAAGTTAGGTTAACTATGTAAAAGTTAGGTCAATTCTCAAACCTAACTTTTCTCATCCAACAGGGTTAAGTTAGGTTAACTATGTAAAAGTTAGGTCAATTCTCAAACCTAGCTTTTCTCATCCAACAGGGTTAAGTTAGGTTAACTATGTAAAAGTTAGGTCAATTCTCAAACCTAACTTTTCTCATCCAACAGGGTTAAGTTAGGTTAACTATGTAAAAGTTAGGTCAATTCTCAAACCTAGCTTTTCTCATCCAACAGGGTTAAGTTAGGTTAACTATGTAAAAGTTAGGTCAATTCTCAAACCTAGCTTTTCTCATCCAACAGGGTTAAGTTAGGTTAACTATGTAAAAGTTAGGTCAATTCTCAAACCTAACTTTTCTCATCCAACAGGGTTAAGTTAGGTTAACTATGTAAAAGTTAGGTCAATTCTCAAACCTAGCTTTTCTCATCCAACAGGGTTAAGTTAGGTTAACTATGTAAAAGTTAGGTCAATTCTCAAACCTAACTTTTCTCATCCAACAGGGTTAAGTTAGGTTAACTATGTAAAAGTTAGGTCAATTCTCAAACCTAGCTTTTCTCATCCAACAGGGTTAAGTTAGGTTAACTATGTAAAAGTTAGGTCAATTCTCAAACCTAACTTTTCTCATCCAACAGGGTTAAGTTAGGTTAACTATGTAAAAGTTAGGTCAATTCTCAAACCTAGCTTTTCTCATCCAACAGGGTTAAGTTAGGTTAACTATGTAAAAGTTAGGTCAATTCTCAAACCTAACTTTTCTCATCCAACAGGGTTAAGTTAGGTTAACTATGTAAAAGTTAGGTCAATTCTCAAACCTAGCTTTTCTCATCCAACAGGGTTAAGTTAGGTTAACTATGTAAAAGTTAGGTCAATTCTCAAACCTAACTTTTCTCATCCAACAGGGTTAAGTTAGGTTAACTATGTAAAAGTTAGGTCAATTCTCAAACCTAGCTTTTCTCATCCAACAGGGTTAAGTTAGGTTAACTATGTAAAAGTTAGGTCAATTCTCAAACCTAGCTTTTCTCATCCAACAGGGTTAAGTTAGGTTAACTATGTAAAAGTTAGGTCAATTCTCAAACCTAACTTTTCTCATCCAACAGGGTTAAGTTAGGTTAACCATGTAAAAGTTAGGTCAATTCTCAAACCTAACTTTTCTCATCCAACAGGGTTAAGTTAGGTTAACTATGTAAAAGTTAGGTCAATTCTCAAACCTTTTTTTTTTTTTTTTTTTTTTTTTTTCGGTGTCAAAAAATGCATTTACGCACTATCCCACCCCTCGGGGAAGGGGTGGGGGTGTGTGGGACTCGCCCACCTCTGAAGGAGGTGGGAATACCGCACTAAAAAATACACCGGTATACCTACACCGCTTACGGGACGGCATGGCTCTGATCGATTGCCACATCGTCCCTGCGGCGGCCCGGCCTCCACGCCGGGCCTCCTCACGCCACGGGGGGCATCCTGGTATACGAGGACACCCCCAGACGAGGACACCGTGCAATGGGGATTGGGCTCCCCAGCCCGCACCCCTGGTGTCACTTTTAGGGAGCAGGAATGACATAACGGTTAAACCGCCGCATTCCCGCCCCCCGCCGTCTACGCCGGAGAGGCGCCGCTAGAGGATCATCCTCACGGGCCCTCTCCGCGGCCTCCTTCTGTGACATAACGTCGTCACAGGTTTGAGACGTCAATTCTCAAACCTAGCTTTTCTCATCCAACAGGGTTAAGTTAGGTTAACTATGTAAAAGTTAGGTCAATTCTCAAACCTAACTTTTCTCATCCAACAGGGTTAAGTTAGGTTAACTATGTAAAAGTTAGGTCAATTCTCAAACCTAACTTTTCTCATCCAACAGGGTTAAGTTAGGTTAACTATGTAAAAGTTAGGTCAATTCTCAAACCTAGCTTTTCTCATCCAACAGGGTTAAGTTAGGTTAACTATGTAAAAGTTAGGTCAATTCTCAAACCTAGCTTTTCTCATCCAACAGGGTTGAGTTAGGTTAACTATGTAAAAGTTAGGTCAATTCTCAAACCTAACTTTTCTCATCCAACAGGGTTAAGTTAGGTTAACTATGTGAATGTTAGGTCAATTCTCAAACCTAACTTTTCTCATACAACAGGGTTAAGTAAGGTTAACTATGTAAAAGTTAGGTCAATTCTCAAACCTAACTTTTCTCATCCAACAGGGTTAAGTTAGGTTAACTATGTAAATGTTAGGTCAATTCTCAAACCTAACTTTTCTCATCCAACAGGGTTAAGTAAGGTTAACTATGTAAAAGTTAGGTCAATTCTCAAACCTAACTTTTCTCATCCAACAGGGTTAAGTTAGGTTAACTATGTAAATGTTAGGTCAATTCTCAAACCTAACTTTTCTCATCCAACAGGGTTAAGTTAGGTTAACTATGTAAATGTTAGGTCAATTCTCAAACCTAATTTTTCTCATCCAACAGGGTTAAGTTAAGTTAACTATGTAAAAGTTAGGTCAATTCTCAAACCTAACTTTTCTCATCCAACAGGGTTAAGTTAGGTTAACTATGTAAAAATTAGGTCAATTCTCAAACCTAACTTTTCTCATCCAACAGGGTTAAGTTAGGTTAACTATGTAAAAGTTAGGTCAATTCTCAAACCTAGCTTTTCTCATCCAACAGGGTTAAGTTAGGTTAACTATGTAAAAGTTAGGTCAATTCTCAAACCTAGCTTTTCTCATCCAACAGGGTTAAGTTAGGTTAACTATGTAAAAGTTAGGTCAATTCTCAAACCTAACTTTTCTCATCCAACAGGGTTAAGTTAGGTTAACTATGTAAAAGTTAGGTCAATTCTCAAACCTAGCTTTTCTCATCCAACAGGGTTAAGTTAGGTTAACTATGTAAAAGTTAGGTCAATTCTCAAACCTAACTTTTCTCATCCAACAGGGTTAAGTTAGGTTAACTATGTAAAAGTTAGGTCAATTCTCAAACCTAGCTTTTCTCATCCAACAGGGTTAAGTTAGGTTAACTATGTAAAAGTTAGGTCAATTCTCAAACCTAACTTTTCTCATCCAACAGGGTTAAGTTAGGTTAACTATGTAAAAGTTAGGTCAATTCTCAAACCTAGCTTTTCTCATCCAACAGGGTTAAGTTAGGTTAACTATGTAAAAGTTAGGTCAATTCTCAAACCTAACTTTTCTCATCCAACAGGGTTAAGTTAGGTTAACTATGTAAAAGTTAGGTCAATTCTCAAACCTAGCTTTTCTCATCCAACAGGGTTAAGTTAGGTTAACTATGTAAAAGTTAGGTCAATTCTCAAACCTAACTTTTCTCATCCAACAGGGTTAAGTTAGGTTAACTATGTAAAAGTTAGGTCAATTCTCAAACCTAGCTTTTCTCATCCAACAGGGTTAAGTTAGGTTAACTATGTAAAAGTTAGGTCAATTCTCAAACCTAGCTTTTCTCATCCAACAGGGTTAAGTTAGGTTAACTATGTAAAAGTTAGGTCAATTCTCAAACCTAACTTTTCTCATCCAACAGGGTTAAGTTAGGTTAACTATGTAAAAGTTAGGTCAATTCTCAAACCTAGCTTTTCTCATCCAACAGGGTTAAGTTAGGTTAACTATGTAAAAGTTAGGTCAATTCTCAAACCTAACTTTTCTCATCCAACAGGGTTAAGTTAGGTTAACTATGTAAAAGTTAGGTCAATTCTCAAACCTAGCTTTTCTCATCCAACAGGGTTAAGTTAGGTTAACTATGTAAAAGTTAGGTCAATTTTCAAACCTAACTTTTCTCATCCAACAGGGTTAAGTTAGGTTAACTATGTAAAAGTTAGGTCAATTCTCAAACCTAGCTTTTCTCATCCAACAGGGTTAAGTTAGGTTAACTATGTAAAAGTTAGGTCAATTCTCAAACCTAACTTTTCTCATCCAACAGGGTTAAGTTAGGTTAACTATGTAAAAGTTAGGTCAATTCTCAAACCTAGCTTTTCTCATCCAACAGGGTTAAGTTAGGTTAACTATGTAAAAGTTAGGTCAATTCTCAAACCTAACTTTTCTCATCCAACAGGGTTAAGTTAGGTTAACTATGTAAAAGTTAGGTCAATTCTCAAACCTAGCTTTTCTCATCCAACAGGGTTAAGTTAGGTTAACTATGTAAAAGTTAGGTCAATTCTCAAACCTAGCTTTTCTCATCCAACAGGGTTAAGTTAGGTTAACTATGTAAAAGTTAGGTCAATTCTCAAACCTAACTTTTCTCATCCAACAGGGTTAAGTTAGGTTAACCATGTAAAAGTTAGGTCAATTCTCAAACCTAACTTTTCTCATCCAACAGGGTTAAGTTAGGTTAACTATGTAAAAGTTAGGTCAATTCTCAAACCTTTTTTTTTTTTTTTTTTTTTTTTTTTCGGTGTCAAAAAATGCATTTACGCACTATCCCACCCCTCGGGGAAGGGGTGGGGGTGTGTGGGACTCGCCCACCTCTGAAGGAGGTGGGAATACCGCACTAAAAAATACACCGGTATACCTACACCGCTTACGGGACGGCATGGCTCTGATCGATTGCCACATCGTCCCTGCGGCGGCCCGGCCTCCACGCCGGGCCTCCTCACGCCACGGGGGGCATCCTGGTATACGAGGACACCCCCAGACGAGGACACCGTGCAATGGGGATTGGGCTCCCCAGCCCGCACCCCTGGTGTCACTTTTAGGGAGCAGGAATGACATAACGGTTAAACCGCCGCATTCCCGCCCCCCGCCGTCTACGCCGGAGAGGCGCCGCTAGAGGATCATCCTCACGGGCCCTCTCCGCGGCCTCCTTCTGTGACATAACGTCGTCACAGGTTTGAGACGTCAATTCTCAAACCTAGCTTTTCTCATCCAACAGGGTTAAGTTAGGTTAACTATGTAAAAGTTAGGTCAATTCTCAAACCTAACTTTTCTCATCCAACAGGGTTAAGTTAGGTTAACTATGTAAAAGTTAGGTCAATTCTCAAACCTAACTTTTCTCATCCAACAGGGTTAAGTTAGGTTAACTATGTAAAAGTTAGGTCAATTCTCAAACCTAGCTTTTCTCATCCAACAGGGTTAAGTTAGGTTAACTATGTAAAAGTTAGGTCAATTCTCAAACCTAGCTTTTCTCATCCAACAGGGTTGAGTTAGGTTAACTATGTAAAAGTTAGGTCAATTCTCAAACCTAACTTTTCTCATCCAACAGGGTTAAGTTAGGTTAACTATGTGAATGTTAGGTCAATTCTCAAACCTAACTTTTCTCATACAACAGGGTTAAGTAAGGTTAACTATGTAAAAGTTAGGTCAATTCTCAAACCTAACTTTTCTCATCCAACAGGGTTAAGTTAGGTTAACTATGTAAATGTTAGGTCAATTCTCAAACCTAACTTTTCTCATCCAACAGGGTTAAGTAAGGTTAACTATGTAAAAGTTAGGTCAATTCTCAAACCTAACTTTTCTCATCCAACAGGGTTAAGTTAGGTTAACTATGTAAATGTTAGGTCAATTCTCAAACCTAACTTTTCTCATCCAACAGGGTTAAGTTAGGTTAACTATGTAAATGTTAGGTCAATTCTCAAACCTAATTTTTCTCATCCAACAGGGTTAAGTTAAGTTAACTATGTAAAAGTTAGGTCAATTCTCAAACCTAACTTTTCTCATCCAACAGGGTTAAGTTAGGTTAACTATGTAAAAATTAGGTCAATTCTCAAACCTAACTTTTCTCATCCAACAGGGTTAAGTTAGGTTAACTATGTAAAAGTTAGGTCAATTCTCAAACCTAGCTTTTCTCATCCAACAGGGTTAAGTTAGGTTAACTATGTAAAAGTTAGGTCAATTCTCAAACCTAGCTTTTCTCATCCAACAGGGTTAAGTTAGGTTAACTATGTAAAAGTTAGGTCAATTCTCAAACCTAACTTTTCTCATCCAACAGGGTTAAGTTAGGTTAACTATGTAAAAGTTAGGTCAATTCTCAAACCTAGCTTTTCTCATCCAACAGGGTTAAGTTAGGTTAACTATGTAAAAGTTAGGTCAATTCTCAAACCTAACTTTTCTCATCCAACAGGGTTAAGTTAGGTTAACTATGTAAAAGTTAGGTCAATTCTCAAACCTAGCTTTTCTCATCCAACAGGGTTAAGTTAGGTTAACTATGTAAAAGTTAGGTCAATTCTCAAACCTAACTTTTCTCATCCAACAGGGTTAAGTTAGGTTAACTATGTAAAAGTTAGGTCAATTCTCAAACCTAGCTTTTCTCATCCAACAGGGTTAAGTTAGGTTAACTATGTAAAAGTTAGGTCAATTCTCAAACCTAACTTTTCTCATCCAACAGGGTTAAGTTAGGTTAACTATGTAAAAGTTAGGTCAATTCTCAAACCTAGCTTTTCTCATCCAACAGGGTTAAGTTAGGTTAACTATGTAAAAGTTAGGTCAATTCTCAAACCTAGCTTTTCTCATCCAACAGGGTTAAGTAAGGTTAACTATGTAAAAGTTAGGTCAATTCTCAAACCTAACTTTTCTCATCCAACAGGGTTAAGTTAGGTTAACTATGTAAAAGTTAGGTCAATTCTCAATTCTAGCTTTTCTCATCCAACAGGGTTAAGTTAGGTTAACTATGTAAAAGTTAGGTCAATTCTCAAACCTAACTTTTCTCATCCAACAGGGTTAAGTTAGGTTAACTATGTAAAAGTTAGGTCAATTCTCAAACCTAGCTTTTCTCATCCAACAGGGTTAAGTTAGGTTAACTATGTAAAAGTTAGGTCAATTCTCAAACCTAGCTTTTCTCATCCAACAGGGTTAAGTTAGGTTAACTATGTAAAAGTTAGGTCAATTCTCAAACCTAACTTTTCTCATCCAACAGGGTTAAGTTAGGTTAACCATGTAAAAGTTAGGTCAATTCTCAAACCTAACTTTTCTCATCCAACAGGGTTAAGTTAGGTTAACTATGTAAAAGTTAGGTCAATTCTCAAACCTTTTTTTTTTTTTTTTTTTTTTTTTTTCGGTGTCAAAAAATGCATTTACGCACTATCCCACCCCTCGGGGAAGGGGTGGGGGTGTGTGGGACTCGCCCACCTCTGAAGGAGGTGGGAATACCGCACTAAAAAATACACCGGTATACCTACACCGCTTACGGGACGGCATGGCTCTGATCGATTGCCACATCGTCCCTGCGGCGGCCCGGCCTCCACGCCGGGCCTCCTCACGCCACGGGGGGCATCCTGGTATACGAGGACACCCCCAGACGAGGACACCGTGCAATGGGGATTGGGCTCCCCAGCCCGCACCCCTGGTGTCACTTTTAGGGAGCAGGAATGACATAACGGTTAAACCGCCGCATTCCCGCCCCCCGCCGTCTACGCCGGAGAGGCGCCGCTAGAGGATCATCCTCACGGGCCCTCTCCGCGGCCTCCTTCTGTGACATAACGTCGTCACAGGTTTGAGACGTCAATTCTCAAACCTAGCTTTTCTCATCCAACAGGGTTAAGTTAGGTTAACTATGTAAAAGTTAGGTCAATTCTCAAACCTAACTTTTCTCATCCAACAGGGTTAAGTTAGGTTAACTATGTAAAAGTTAGGTCAATTCTCAAACCTAACTTTTCTCATCCAACAGGGTTAAGTTAGGTTAACTATGTAAAAGTTAGGTCAATTCTCAAACCTAGCTTTTCTCATCCAACAGGGTTAAGTTAGGTTAACTATGTAAAAGTTAGGTCAATTCTCAAACCTAGCTTTTCTCATCCAACAGGGTTGAGTTAGGTTAACTATGTAAAAGTTAGGTCAATTCTCAAACCTAACTTTTCTCATCCAACAGGGTTAAGTTAGGTTAACTATGTGAATGTTAGGTCAATTCTCAAACCTAACTTTTCTCATACAACAGGGTTAAGTAAGGTTAACTATGTAAAAGTTAGGTCAATTCTCAAACCTAACTTTTCTCATCCAACAGGGTTAAGTTAGGTTAACTATGTAAATGTTAGGTCAATTCTCAAACCTAACTTTTCTCATCCAACAGGGTTAAGTTAGGTTAACTATGTAAAAATTAGGTCAATTCTCAAACCTAACTTTTCTCATCCAACAGGGTTAAGTTAGGTTAACTATGTAAAAGTTAGGTCAATTCTCAAACCTAGCTTTTCTCATCCAACAGGGTTAAGTTAGGTTAACTATGTAAAAGTTAGGTCAATTCTCAAACCTAACTTTTCTCATCCGACAGGGTTAAGTTAGGTTAACTATGTAAAAGTTAGGTCAATTCTCAAACCTAACTTTTCTCATCCAACAGGGTTAAGTTAGGTGAACTATGTAAAAGTTAGGTCAATTCTCAAACCTAGCTTTTCTCATCCAACAGGGTTAAGTTAGGTTAACTATGTAAAAGTTAGGTCAATTCTCAAACCTAACTTTTCTCATCCAACAGGGTTAAGTTAGGTTAACTATGTAAAAGTTAGGTCAATTCTCAAACCTAACTTTTCTCATCCAACAGGGTTAAGTTAGGTTAACTATGTAAAAGTTAGGTCAATTCTCAAACCTAGCTTTTCTCATCCAACAGGGTTAAGTTAGGTTAACTATGTAAAAGTTAGGTCAATTCTCAAACCTAACTTTTCTCATCCAACAGGGTTAAGTTAGGTTAACTATGTAAAAGTTAGGTCAATTCTCAAACCTAGCTTTTCTCATCCAACAGGGTTAAGTTAGGTTAACTATGTAAAAGTTAGGTCAATTCTCAAACCTAGCTTTTCTCATCCAACAGGGTTAAGTTAGGTTAACTATGTAAAAGTTAGGTCAATTCTCAAACCTAGCTTTTCTCATCCAACAGGGTTAAGTTAGGTTAACTATGTAAAAGTTAGGTCAATTCTCAAACCTAGCTTTTCTCATCCAACAGGGTTAAGTTAGGTTAACTATGTAAAAGTTAGGTCAATTCTCAAACCTAACTTTTCTCATCCAACAGGGTTAAGTTAGGTTAACTATGTAAAAGTTAGGTCAATTCTCAAACCTAGCTTTTCTCATCCAACAGGGTTAAGTTAGGTTAACTATGTAAAAGTTAGGTCAATTCTCAAACCTAACTTTTCTCATCCAACAGGGTTAAGTTAGGTTAACTATGTAAAAGTTAGGTCAATTCTCAAACCTAGCTTTTCTCATCCAACAGGGTTAAGTAAGGTTAACTATGTAAAAGTTAGGTCAATTCTCAAACCTAACTTTTCTCATCCAACAGGGTTAAGTTAGGTTAACTATGTAAAAGTTAGGTCAATTCTCAATTCTAGCTTTTCTCATCCAACAGGGTTAAGTTAGGTTAACTATGTAAAAGTTAGGTCAATTCTCAAACCTAGCTTTTCTCATCCAACAGGGTTAAGTAAGGTTAACTATGTAAAAGTTAGGTCAATTCTCAAACCTAACTTTTCTCATCCAACAGGGTTAAGTTAGGTTAACTATGTAAAAGTTAGGTCAATTCTCAATTCTAGCTTTTCTCATCCAACAGGGTTAAGTTAGGTTAACTATGTAAAAGTTAGGTCAATTCTCAAACCTAACTTTTCTCATCCAACAGGGTTAAGTTAGGTTAACCATGTAAAAGTTAGGTCAATTCTCAAACCTAACTTTTCTCATCCAACAGGGTTAAGTTAGGTTAACTATGTAAAAGTTAGGTCAATTCTCAAACCTTTTTTTTTTTTTTTTTTTTTTTTTTTCGGTGTCAAAAAATGCATTTACGCACTATCCCACCCCTCGGGGAAGGGGTGGGGGTGTGTGGGACTCGCCCACCTCTGAAGGAGGTGGGAATACCGCACTAAAAAATACACCGGTATACCTACACCGCTTACGGGACGGCATGGCTCTGATCGATTGCCACATCGTCCCTGCGGCGGCCCGGCCTCCACGCCGGGCCTCCTCACGCCACGGGGGGCATCCTGGTATACGAGGACACCCCCAGACGAGGACACCGTGCAATGGGGATTGGGCTCCCCAGCCCGCACCCCTGGTGTCACTTTTAGGGAGCAGGAATGACATAACGGTTAAACCGCCGCATTCCCGCCCCCCGCCGTCTACGCCGGAGAGGCGCCGCTAGAGGATCATCCTCACGGGCCCTCTCCGCGGCCTCCTTCTGTGACATAACGTCGTCACAGGTTTGAGACGTCAATTCTCAAACCTAGCTTTTCTCATCCAACAGGGTTAAGTTAGGTTAACTATGTAAAAGTTAGGTCAATTCTCAAACCTAACTTTTCTCATCCAACAGGGTTAAGTTAGGTTAACTATGTAAAAGTTAGGTCAATTCTCAAACCTAACTTTTCTCATCCAACAGGGTTAAGTTAGGTTAACTATGTAAAAGTTAGGTCAATTCTCAAACCTAGCTTTTCTCATCCAACAGGGTTAAGTTAGGTTAACTATGTAAAAGTTAGGTCAATTCTCAAACCTAGCTTTTCTCATCCAACAGGGTTGAGTTAGGTTAACTATGTAAAAGTTAGGTCAATTCTCAAACCTAACTTTTCTCATCCAACAGGGTTAAGTTAGGTTAACTATGTGAATGTTAGGTCAATTCTCAAACCTAACTTTTCTCATACAACAGGGTTAAGTAAGGTTAACTATGTAAAAGTTAGGTCAATTCTCAAACCTAACTTTTCTCATCCAACAGGGTTAAGTTAGGTTAACTATGTAAATGTTAGGTCAATTCTCAAACCTAACTTTTCTCATCCAACAGGGTTAAGTAAGGTTAACTATGTAAAAGTTAGGTCAATTCTCAAACCTAACTTTTCTCATCCAACAGGGTTAAGTTAGGTTAACTATGTAAATGTTAGGTCAATTCTCAAACCTAACTTTTCTCATCCAACAGGGTTAAGTTAGGTTAACTATGTAAATGTTAGGTCAATTCTCAAACCTAATTTTTCTCATCCAACAGGGTTAAGTTAAGTTAACTATGTAAAAGTTAGGTCAATTCTCAAACCTAACTTTTCTCATCCAACAGGGTTAAGTTAGGTTAACTATGTAAAAATTAGGTCAATTCTCAAACCTAACTTTTCTCATCCAACAGGGTTAAGTTAGGTTAACTATGTAAAAGTTAGGTCAATTCTCAAACCTAGCTTTTCTCATCCAACAGGGTTAAGTTAGGTTAACTATGTAAAAGTTAGGTCAATTCTCAAACCTAGCTTTTCTCATCCAACAGGGTTAAGTTAGGTTAACTATGTAAAAGTTAGGTCAATTCTCAAACCTAACTTTTCTCATCCAACAGGGTTAAGTTAGGTTAACTATGTAAAAGTTAGGTCAATTCTCAAACCTAGCTTTTCTCATCCAACAGGGTTAAGTTAGGTTAACTATGTAAAAGTTAGGTCAATTCTCAAACCTAGCTTTTCTCATCCAACAGGGTTAAGTTAGGTTAACTATGTAAAAGTTAGGTCAATTCTCAAACCTAACTTTTCTCATCCAACAGGGTTAAGTTAGGTTAACCATGTAAAAGTTAGGTCAATTCTCAAACCTAACTTTTCTCATCCAACAGGGTTAAGTTAGGTTAACTATGTAAAAGTTAGGTCAATTCTCAAACCTTTTTTTTTTTTTTTTTTTTTTTTTTCGGTGTCAAAAAATGCATTTACGCACTATCCCACCCCTCGGGGAAGGGGTGGGGGTGTGTGGGACTCGCCCACCTCTGAAGGAGGTGGGAATACCGCACTAAAAAATACACCGGTATACCTACACCGCTTACGGGACGGCATGGCTCTGATCGATTGCCACATCGTCCCTGCGGCGGCCCGGCCTCCACGCCGGGCCTCCTCACGCCACGGGGGGCATCCTGGTATACGAGGACACCCCCAGACGAGGACACCGTGCAATGGGGATTGGGCTCCCCAGCCCGCACCCCTGGTGTCACTTTTAGGGAGCAGGAATGACATAACGGTTAAACCGCCGCATTCCCGCCCCCCGCCGTCTACGCCGGAGAGGCGCCGCTAGAGGATCATCCTCACGGGCCCTCTCCGCGGCCTCCTTCTGTGACATAACGTCGTCACAGGTTTGAGACGTCAATTCTCAAACCTAGCTTTTCTCATCCAACAGGGTTAAGTTAGGTTAACTATGTAAAAGTTAGGTCAATTCTCAAACCTAACTTTTCTCATCCAACAGGGTTAAGTTAGGTTAACTATGTAAAAGTTAGGTCAATTCTCAAACCTAACTTTTCTCATCCAACAGGGTTAAGTTAGGTTAACTATGTAAAAGTTAGGTCAATTCTCAAACCTAGCTTTTCTCATCCAACAGGGTTAAGTTAGGTTAACTATGTAAAAGTTAGGTCAATTCTCAAACCTAGCTTTTCTCATCCAACAGGGTTGAGTTAGGTTAACTATGTAAAAGTTAGGTCAATTCTCAAACCTAACTTTTCTCATCCAACAGGGTTAAGTTAGGTTAACTATGTGAATGTTAGGTCAATTCTCAAACCTAACTTTTCTCATACAACAGGGTTAAGTAAGGTTAACTATGTAAAAGTTAGGTCAATTCTCAAACCTAACTTTTCTCATCCAACAGGGTTAAGTTAGGTTAACTATGTAAATGTTAGGTCAATTCTCAAACCTAACTTTTCTCATCCAACAGGGTTAAGTAAGGTTAACTATGTAAAAGTTAGGTCAATTCTCAAACCTAACTTTTCTCATCCAACAGGGTTAAGTTAGGTTAACTATGTAAATGTTAGGTCAATTCTCAAACCTAACTTTTCTCATCCAACAGGGTTAAGTTAGGTTAACTATGTAAATGTTAGGTCAATTCTCAAACCTAATTTTTCTCATCCAACAGGGTTAAGTTAAGTTAACTATGTAAAAGTTAGGTCAATTCTCAAACCTAACTTTTCTCATCCAACAGGGTTAAGTTAGGTTAACTATGTAAAAATTAGGTCAATTCTCAAACCTAACTTTTCTCATCCAACAGGGTTAAGTTAGGTTAACTATGTAAAAGTTAGGTCAATTCTCAAACCTAGCTTTTCTCATCCAACAGGGTTAAGTTAGGTTAACTATGTAAAAGTTAGGTCAATTCTCAAACCTAACTTTTCTCATCCGACAGGGTTAAGTTAGGTTAACTATGTAAAAGTTAGGTCAATTCTCAAACCTAACTTTTCTCATCCAACAGGGTTAAGTTAGGTGAACTATGTAAAAGTTAGGTCAATTCTCAAACCTAGCTTTTCTCATCCAACAGGGTTAAGTTAGGTTAACTATGTAAAAGTTAGGTCAATTCTCAAACCTAACTTTTCTCATCCAACAGGGTTAAGTTAGGTTAACTATGTAAAAGTTAGGTCAATTCTCAAACCTAACTTTTCTCATCCAACAGGGTTAAGTTAGGTTAACTATGTAAAAGTTAGGTCAATTCTCAAACCTAGCTTTTCTCATCCAACAGGGTTAAGTTAGGTTAACTATGTAAAAGTTAGGTCAATTCTCAAACCTAACTTTTCTCATCCAACAGGGTTAAGTTAGGTTAACTATGTAAAAGTTAGGTCAATTCTCAAACCTAGCTTTTCTCATCCAACAGGGTTAAGTTAGGTTAACTATGTAAAAGTTAGGTCAATTCTCAAACCTAGCTTTTCTCATCCAACAGGGTTAAGTTAGGTTAACTATGTAAAAGTTAGGTCAATTCTCAAACCTAACTTTTCTCATCCAACAGGGTTAAGTTAGGTTAACTATGTAAAAGTTAGGTCAATTCTCAAACCTAGCTTTTCTCATCCAACAGGGTTAAGTTAGGTTAACTATGTAAAAGTTAGGTCAATTCTCAAACCTAACTTTTCTCATCCAACAGGGTTAAGTTAGGTTAACTATGTAAAAGTTAGGTCAATTCTCAAACCTAGCTTTTCTCATCCAACAGGGTTAAGTTAGGTTAACTATGTAAAAGTTAGGTCAATTCTCAAACCTAACTTTTCTCATCCAACAGGGTTAAGTTAGGTTAACTATGTAAAAGTTAGGTCAATTCTCAAACCTAGCTTTTCTCATCCAACAGGGTTAAGTAAGGTTAACTATGTAAAAGTTAGGTCAATTCTCAAACCTAACTTTTCTCATCCAACAGGGTTAAGTTAGGTTAACTATGTAAAAGTTAGGTCAATTCTCAATTCTAGCTTTTCTCATCCAACAGGGTTAAGTTAGGTTAACTATGTAAAAGTTAGGTCAATTCTCAAACCTAGCTTTTCTCATCCAACAGGGTTAAGTAAGGTTAACTATGTAAAAGTTAGGTCAATTCTCAAACCTAACTTTTCTCATCCAACAGGGTTAAGTTAGGTTAACTATGTAAAAGTTAGGTCAATTCTCAATTCTAGCTTTTCTCATCCAACAGGGTTAAGTTAGGTTAACTATGTAAAAGTTAGGTCAATTCTCAAACCTAACTTTTCTCATCCAACAGGGTTAAGTTAGGTTAACCATGTAAAAGTTAGGTCAATTCTCAAACCTAACTTTTCTCATCCAACAGGGTTAAGTTAGGTTAACTATGTAAAAGTTAGGTCAATTCTCAAACCTTTTTTTTTTTTTTTTTTTTTTTTTTTCGGTGTCAAAAAATGCATTTACGCACTATCCCAC
The DNA here is from genome assembly GCA_950022985.1 of Udea ferrugalis. Lineage (NCBI taxonomy): Eukaryota > Metazoa > Arthropoda > Insecta > Lepidoptera > Crambidae > Udea > Udea ferrugalis. The sequence continues at coordinate 14,242,853 of OX465536.1, forward strand.
CCCTCGGGGAAGGGGTGGGGGTGTGTGGGACTCGCCCACCTCTGAAGGAGGTGGGAATACCGCACTAAAAAATACACCGGTATACCTACACCGCTTACGGGACGGCATGGCTCTGATCGATTGCCACATCGTCCCTGCGGCGGCCCGGCCTCCACGCCGGGCCTCCTCACGCCACGGGGGGCATCCTGGTATACGAGGACACCCCCAGACGAGGACACCGTGCAATGGGGATTGGGCTCCCCAGCCCGCACCCCTGGTGTCACTTTTAGGGAGCAGGAATGACATAACGGTTAAACCGCCGCATTCCCGCCCCCCGCCGTCTACGCCGGAGAGGCGCCGCTAGAGGATCATCCTCACGGGCCCTCTCCGCGGCCTCCTTCTGTGACATAACGTCGTCACAGGTTTGAGACGTCAATTCTCAAACCTAGCTTTTCTCATCCAACAGGGTTAAGTTAGGTTAACTATGTAAAAGTTAGGTCAATTCTCAAACCTAACTTTTCTCATCCAACAGGGTTAAGTTAGGTTAACTATGTAAAAGTTAGGTCAATTCTCAAACCTAACTTTTCTCATCCAACAGGGTTAAGTTAGGTTAACTATGTAAAAGTTAGGTCAATTCTCAAACCTAGCTTTTCTCATCCAACAGGGTTAAGTTAGGTTAACTATGTAAAAGTTAGGTCAATTCTCAAACCTAGCTTTTCTCATCCAACAGGGTTGAGTTAGGTTAACTATGTAAAAGTTAGGTCAATTCTCAAACCTAACTTTTCTCATCCAACAGGGTTAAGTTAGGTTAACTATGTGAATGTTAGGTCAATTCTCAAACCTAACTTTTCTCATACAACAGGGTTAAGTAAGGTTAACTATGTAAAAGTTAGGTCAATTCTCAAACCTAACTTTTCTCATCCAACAGGGTTAAGTTAGGTTAACTATGTAAATGTTAGGTCAATTCTCAAACCTAACTTTTCTCATCCAACAGGGTTAAGTAAGGTTAACTATGTAAAAGTTAGGTCAATTCTCAAACCTAACTTTTCTCATCCAACAGGGTTAAGTTAGGTTAACTATGTAAATGTTAGGTCAATTCTCAAACCTAACTTTTCTCATCCAACAGGGTTAAGTTAGGTTAACTATGTAAATGTTAGGTCAATTCTCAAACCTAATTTTTCTCATCCAACAGGGTTAAGTTAAGTTAACTATGTAAAAGTTAGGTCAATTCTCAAACCTAACTTTTCTCATCCAACAGGGTTAAGTTAGGTTAACTATGTAAAAATTAGGTCAATTCTCAAACCTAACTTTTCTCATCCAACAGGGTTAAGTTAGGTTAACTATGTAAAAGTTAGGTCAATTCTCAAACCTAGCTTTTCTCATCCAACAGGGTTAAGTTAGGTTAACTATGTAAAAGTTAGGTCAATTCTCAAACCTAGCTTTTCTCATCCAACAGGGTTAAGTTAGGTTAACTATGTAAAAGTTAGGTCAATTCTCAAACCTAACTTTTCTCATCCAACAGGGTTAAGTTAGGTTAACTATGTAAAAGTTAGGTCAATTCTCAAACCTAGCTTTTCTCATCCAACAGGGTTAAGTTAGGTTAACTATGTAAAAGTTAGGTCAATTCTCAAACCTAACTTTTCTCATCCAACAGGGTTAAGTTAGGTTAACTATGTAAAAGTTAGGTCAATTCTCAAACCTAGCTTTTCTCATCCAACAGGGTTAAGTTAGGTTAACTATGTAAAAGTTAGGTCAATTCTCAAACCTAACTTTTCTCATCCAACAGGGTTAAGTTAGGTTAACTATGTAAAAGTTAGGTCAATTCTCAAACCTAGCTTTTCTCATCCAACAGGGTTAAGTTAGGTTAACTATGTAAAAGTTAGGTCAATTCTCAAACCTAACTTTTCTCATCCAACAGGGTTAAGTTAGGTTAACTATGTAAAAGTTAGGTCAATTCTCAAACCTAGCTTTTCTCATCCAACAGGGTTAAGTTAGGTTAACTATGTAAAAGTTAGGTCAATTCTCAAACCTAACTTTTCTCATCCAACAGGGTTAAGTTAGGTTAACTATGTAAAAGTTAGGTCAATTCTCAAACCTAGCTTTTCTCATCCAACAGGGTTAAGTTAGGTTAACTATGTAAAAGTTAGGTCAATTCTCAAACCTAGCTTTTCTCATCCAACAGGGTTAAGTTAGGTTAACTATGTAAAAGTTAGGTCAATTCTCAAACCTAACTTTTCTCATCCAACAGGGTTAAGTTAGGTTAACTATGTAAAAGTTAGGTCAATTCTCAAACCTAGCTTTTCTCATCCAACAGGGTTAAGTTAGGTTAACTATGTAAAAGTTAGGTCAATTCTCAAACCTAACTTTTCTCATCCAACAGGGTTAAGTTAGGTTAACTATGTAAAAGTTAGGTCAATTCTCAAACCTAGCTTTTCTCATCCAACAGGGTTAAGTTAGGTTAACTATGTAAAAGTTAGGTCAATTTTCAAACCTAACTTTTCTCATCCAACAGGGTTAAGTTAGGTTAACTATGTAAAAGTTAGGTCAATTCTCAAACCTAGCTTTTCTCATCCAACAGGGTTAAGTTAGGTTAACTATGTAAAAGTTAGGTCAATTCTCAAACCTAACTTTTCTCATCCAACAGGGTTAAGTTAGGTTAACTATGTAAAAGTTAGGTCAATTCTCAAACCTAGCTTTTCTCATCCAACAGGGTTAAGTTAGGTTAACTATGTAAAAGTTAGGTCAATTCTCAAACCTAACTTTTCTCATCCAACAGGGTTAAGTTAGGTTAACTATGTAAAAGTTAGGTCAATTCTCAAACCTAGCTTTTCTCATCCAACAGGGTTAAGTTAGGTTAACTATGTAAAAGTTAGGTCAATTCTCAAACCTAGCTTTTCTCATCCAACAGGGTTAAGTTAGGTTAACTATGTAAAAGTTAGGTCAATTCTCAAACCTAACTTTTCTCATCCAACAGGGTTAAGTTAGGTTAACCATGTAAAAGTTAGGTCAATTCTCAAACCTAACTTTTCTCATCCAACAGGGTTAAGTTAGGTTAACTATGTAAAAGTTAGGTCAATTCTCAAACCTTTTTTTTTTTTTTTTTTTTTTTTTTTCGGTGTCAAAAAATGCATTTACGCACTATCCCACCCCTCGGGGAAGGGGTGGGGGTGTGTGGGACTCGCCCACCTCTGAAGGAGGTGGGAATACCGCACTAAAAAATACACCGGTATACCTACACCGCTTACGGGACGGCATGGCTCTGATCGATTGCCACATCGTCCCTGCGGCGGCCCGGCCTCCACGCCGGGCCTCCTCACGCCACGGGGGGCATCCTGGTATACGAGGACACCCCCAGACGAGGACACCGTGCAATGGGGATTGGGCTCCCCAGCCCGCACCCCTGGTGTCACTTTTAGGGAGCAGGAATGACATAACGGTTAAACCGCCGCATTCCCGCCCCCCGCCGTCTACGCCGGAGAGGCGCCGCTAGAGGATCATCCTCACGGGCCCTCTCCGCGGCCTCCTTCTGTGACATAACGTCGTCACAGGTTTGAGACGTCAATTCTCAAACCTAGCTTTTCTCATCCAACAGGGTTAAGTTAGGTTAACTATGTAAAAGTTAGGTCAATTCTCAAACCTAACTTTTCTCATCCAACAGGGTTAAGTTAGGTTAACTATGTAAAAGTTAGGTCAATTCTCAAACCTAACTTTTCTCATCCAACAGGGTTAAGTTAGGTTAACTATGTAAAAGTTAGGTCAATTCTCAAACCTAGCTTTTCTCATCCAACAGGGTTAAGTTAGGTTAACTATGTAAAAGTTAGGTCAATTCTCAAACCTAGCTTTTCTCATCCAACAGGGTTGAGTTAGGTTAACTATGTAAAAGTTAGGTCAATTCTCAAACCTAACTTTTCTCATCCAACAGGGTTAAGTTAGGTTAACTATGTGAATGTTAGGTCAATTCTCAAACCTAACTTTTCTCATACAACAGGGTTAAGTAAGGTTAACTATGTAAAAGTTAGGTCAATTCTCAAACCTAACTTTTCTCATCCAACAGGGTTAAGTTAGGTTAACTATGTAAATGTTAGGTCAATTCTCAAACCTAACTTTTCTCATCCAACAGGGTTAAGTAAGGTTAACTATGTAAAAGTTAGGTCAATTCTCAAACCTAACTTTTCTCATCCAACAGGGTTAAGTTAGGTTAACTATGTAAATGTTAGGTCAATTCTCAAACCTAACTTTTCTCATCCAACAGGGTTAAGTTAGGTTAACTATGTAAATGTTAGGTCAATTCTCAAACCTAATTTTTCTCATCCAACAGGGTTAAGTTAAGTTAACTATGTAAAAGTTAGGTCAATTCTCAAACCTAACTTTTCTCATCCAACAGGGTTAAGTTAGGTTAACTATGTAAAAATTAGGTCAATTCTCAAACCTAACTTTTCTCATCCAACAGGGTTAAGTTAGGTTAACTATGTAAAAGTTAGGTCAATTCTCAAACCTAGCTTTTCTCATCCAACAGGGTTAAGTTAGGTTAACTATGTAAAAGTTAGGTCAATTCTCAAACCTAGCTTTTCTCATCCAACAGGGTTAAGTTAGGTTAACTATGTAAAAGTTAGGTCAATTCTCAAACCTAACTTTTCTCATCCAACAGGGTTAAGTTAGGTTAACTATGTAAAAGTTAGGTCAATTCTCAAACCTAGCTTTTCTCATCCAACAGGGTTAAGTTAGGTTAACTATGTAAAAGTTAGGTCAATTCTCAAACCTAACTTTTCTCATCCAACAGGGTTAAGTTAGGTTAACTATGTAAAAGTTAGGTCAATTCTCAAACCTAGCTTTTCTCATCCAACAGGGTTAAGTTAGGTTAACTATGTAAAAGTTAGGTCAATTCTCAAACCTAACTTTTCTCATCCAACAGGGTTAAGTTAGGTTAACTATGTAAAAGTTAGGTCAATTCTCAAACCTAGCTTTTCTCATCCAACAGGGTTAAGTTAGGTTAACTATGTAAAAGTTAGGTCAATTCTCAAACCTAACTTTTCTCATCCAACAGGGTTAAGTTAGGTTAACTATGTAAAAGTTAGGTCAATTCTCAAACCTAGCTTTTCTCATCCAACAGGGTTAAGTTAGGTTAACTATGTAAAAGTTAGGTCAATTCTCAAACCTAACTTTTCTCATCCAACAGGGTTAAGTTAGGTTAACTATGTAAAAGTTAGGTCAATTCTCAAACCTAGCTTTTCTCATCCAACAGGGTTAAGTTAGGTTAACTATGTAAAAGTTAGGTCAATTCTCAAACCTAGCTTTTCTCATCCAACAGGGTTAAGTTAGGTTAACTATGTAAAAGTTAGGTCAATTCTCAAACCTAACTTTTCTCATCCAACAGGGTTAAGTTAGGTTAACTATGTAAAAGTTAGGTCAATTCTCAAACCTAGCTTTTCTCATCCAACAGGGTTAAGTTAGGTTAACTATGTAAAAGTTAGGTCAATTCTCAAACCTAACTTTTCTCATCCAACAGGGTTAAGTTAGGTTAACTATGTAAAAGTTAGGTCAATTCTCAAACCTAGCTTTTCTCATCCAACAGGGTTAAGTTAGGTTAACTATGTAAAAGTTAGGTCAATTTTCAAACCTAACTTTTCTCATCCAACAGGGTTAAGTTAGGTTAACTATGTAAAAGTTAGGTCAATTCTCAAACCTAGCTTTTCTCATCCAACAGGGTTAAGTTAGGTTAACTATGTAAAAGTTAGGTCAATTCTCAAACCTAACTTTTCTCATCCAACAGGGTTAAGTTAGGTTAACTATGTAAAAGTTAGGTCAATTCTCAAACCTAGCTTTTCTCATCCAACAGGGTTAAGTTAGGTTAACTATGTAAAAGTTAGGTCAATTCTCAAACCTAACTTTTCTCATCCAACAGGGTTAAGTTAGGTTAACTATGTAAAAGTTAGGTCAATTCTCAAACCTAGCTTTTCTCATCCAACAGGGTTAAGTTAGGTTAACTATGTAAAAGTGAGGTCAATTCTCAAACCTAGCTTTTCTCATCCAACAGGGTTAAGTTAGGTTAACTATGTAAAAGTTAGGTCAATTCTCAAACCTAACTTTTCTCATCCAACAGGGTTAAGTTAGGTTAACCATGTAAAAGTTAGGTCAATTCTCAAACCTAACTTTTCTCATCCAACAGGGTTAAGTTAGGTTAACTATGTAAAAGTTAGGTCAATTCTCAAACCTTTTTTTTTTTTTTTTTTTTTTTTTTTCGGTGTCAAAAAATGCATTTACGCACTATCCCACCCCTCGGGGAAGGGGTGGGGGTGTGTGGGACTCGCCCACCTCTGAAGGAGGTGGGAATACCGCACTAAAAAATACACCGGTATACCTACACCGCTTACGGGACGGCATGGCTCTGATCGATTGCCACATCGTCCCTGCGGCGGCCCGGCCTCCACGCCGGGCCTCCTCACGCCACGGGGGGCATCCTGGTATACGAGGACACCCCCAGACGAGGACACCGTGCAATGGGGATTGGGCTCCCCAGCCCGCACCCCTGGTGTCACTTTTAGGGAGCAGGAATGACATAACGGTTAAACCGCCGCATTCCCGCCCCCCGCCGTCTACGCCGGAGAGGCGCCGCTAGAGGATCATCCTCACGGGCCCTCTCCGCGGCCTCCTTCTGTGACATAACGTCGTCACAGGTTTGAGACGTCAATTCTCAAACCTAGCTTTTCTCATCCAACAGGGTTAAGTTAGGTTAACTATGTAAAAGTTAGGTCAATTCTCAAACCTAACTTTTCTCATCCAACAGGGTTAAGTTAGGTTAACTATGTAAAAGTTAGGTCAATTCTCAAACCTAACTTTTCTCATCCAACAGGGTTAAGTTAGGTTAACTATGTAAAAGTTAGGTCAATTCTCAAACCTAGCTTTTCTCATCCAACAGGGTTAAGTTAGGTTAACTATGTAAAAGTTAGGTCAATTCTCAAACCTAGCTTTTCTCATCCAACAGGGTTGAGTTAGGTTAACTATGTAAAAGTTAGGTCAATTCTCAAACCTAACTTTTCTCATCCAACAGGGTGAAGTTAGGTTAACTATGTGAATGTTAGGTCAATTCTCAAACCTAACTTTTCTCATACAACAGGGTTAAGTAAGGTTAACTATGTAAAAGTTAGGTCAATTCTCAAACCTAACTTTTCTCATCCAACAGGGTTAAGTTAGGTTAACTATGTAAATGTTAGGTCAATTCTCAAACCTAACTTTTCTCATCCAACAGGGTTAAGTAAGGTTAACTATGTAAAAGTTAGGTCAATTCTCAAACCTAACTTTTCTCATCCAACAGGGTTAAGTTAGGTTAACTATGTAAATGTTAGGTCAATTCTCAAACCTAACTTTTCTCATCCAACAGGGTTAAGTTAGGTTAACTATGTAAATGTTAGGTCAATTCTCAAACCTAATTTTTCTCATCCAACAGGGTTAAGTTAAGTTAACTATGTAAAAGTTAGGTCAATTCTCAAACCTAACTTTTCTCATCCAACAGGGTTAAGTTAGGTTAACTATGTAAAAATTAGGTCAATTCTCAAACCTAACTTTTCTCATCCAACAGGGTTAAGTTAGGTTAACTATGTAAAAGTTAGGTCAATTCTCAAACCTAGCTTTTCTCATCCAACAGGGTTAAGTTAGGTTAACTATGTAAAAGTTAGGTCAATTCTCAAACCTAGCTTTTCTCATCCAACAGGGTTAAGTTAGGTTAACTATGTAAAAGTTAGGTCAATTCTCAAACCTAACTTTTCTCATCCAACAGGGTTAAGTTAGGTTAACTATGTAAAAGTTAGGTCAATTCTCAAACCTAGCTTTTCTCATCCAACAGGGTTAAGTTAGGTTAACTATGTAAAAGTTAGGTCAATTCTCAAACCTAACTTTTCTCATCCAACAGGGTTAAGTTAGGTTAACTATGTAAAAGTTAGGTCAATTCTCAAACCTAGCTTTTCTCATCCAACAGGGTTAAGTTAGGTTAACTATGTAAAAGTTAGGTCAATTCTCAAACCTAACTTTTCTCATCCAACAGGGTTAAGTTAGGTTAACTATGTAAAAGTTAGGTCAATTCTCAAACCTAGCTTTTCTCATCCAACAGGGTTAAGTTAGGTTAACTATGTAAAAGTTAGGTCAATTCTCAAACCTAACTTTTCTCATCCAACAGGGTTAAGTTAGGTTAACTATGTAAAAGTTAGGTCAATTCTCAAACCTAGCTTTTCTCATCCAACAGGGTTAAGTTAGGTTAACTATGTAAAAGTTAGGTCAATTCTCAAACCTAACTTTTCTCATCCAACAGGGTTAAGTTAGGTTAACTATGTAAAAGTTAGGTCAATTCTCAAACCTAGCTTTTCTCATCCAACAGGGTTAAGTTAGGTTAACTATGTAAAAGTTAGGTCAATTCTCAAACCTAACTTTTCTCATCCAACAGGGTTAAGTTAGGTTAACTATGTAAATGTTAGGTCAATTCTCAAACCTAACTTTTCTCATCCAACAGGGTTAAGTTAGGTTAACTATGTAAATGTTAGGTCAATTCTCAAACCTAATTTTTCTCATCCAACAGGGTTAAGTTAAGTTAACTATGTAAAAGTTAGGTCAATTCTCAAACCTAACTTTTCTCATCCAACAGGGTTAAGTTAGGTTAACTATGTAAAAATTAGGTCAATTCTCAAACCTAACTTTTCTCATCCAACAGGGTTAAGTTAGGTTAACTATGTAAAAGTTAGGTCAATTCTCAAACCTAGCTTTTCTCATCCAACAGGGTTAAGTTAGGTTAACTATGTAAAAGTTAGGTCAATTCTCAAACCTAACTTTTCTCATCCGACAGGGTTAAGTTAGGTTAACTATGTAAAAGTTAGGTCAATTCTCAAACCTAACTTTTCTCATCCAACAGGGTTAAGTTAGGTGAACTATGTAAAAGTTAGGTCAATTCTCAAACCTAGCTTTTCTCATCCAACAGGGTTAAGTTAGGTTAACTATGTAAAAGTTAGGTCAATTCTCAAACCTAACTTTTCTCATCCAACAGGGTTAAGTTAGGTTAACTATGTAAAAGTTAGGTCAATTCTCAAACCTAACTTTTCTCATCCAACAGGGTTAAGTTAGGTTAACTATGTAAAAGTTAGGTCAATTCTCAAACCTAGCTTTTCTCATCCAACAGGGTTAAGTTAGGTTAACTATGTAAAAGTTAGGTCAATTCTCAAACCTAACTTTTCTCATCCAACAGGGTTAAGTTAGGTTAACTATGTAAAAGTTAGGTCAATTCTCAAACCTAACTTTTCTCATCCAACAGGGTTAAGTTAGGTTAACTATGTAAATGTTAGGTCAATTCTCAAACCTAACTTTTCTCATCCAACAGGGTTAAGTTAGGTTAACTATGTAAATGTTAGGTCAATTCTCAAACCTAATTTTTCTCATCCAACAGGGTTAAGTTAAGTTAACTATGTAAAAGTTAGGTCAATTCTCAAACCTAACTTTTCTCATCCAACAGGGTTAAGTTAGGTTAACTATGTAAAAATTAGGTCAATTCTCAAACCTAACTTTTCTCATCCAACAGGGTTAAGTTAGGTTAACTATGTAAAAGTTAGGTCAATTCTCAAACCTAGCTTTTCTCATCCAACAGGGTTAAGTTAGGTTAACTATGTAAAAGTTAGGTCAATTCTCAAACCTAGCTTTTCTCATCCAACAGGGTTAAGTTAGGTTAACTATGTAAAAGTTAGGTCAATTCTCAAACCTAACTTTTCTCATCCAACAGGGTTAAGTTAGGTTAACTATGTAAAAGTTAGGTCAATTCTCAAACCTAGCTTTTCTCATCCAACAGGGTTAAGTTAGGTTAACTATGTAAAAGTTAGGTCAATTCTCAAACCTAACTTTTCTCATCCAACAGGGTTAAGTTAGGTTAACTATGTAAAAGTTAGGTCAATTCTCAAACCTAGCTTTTCTCATCCAACAGGGTTAAGTTAGGTTAACTATGTAAAAGTTAGGTCAATTCTCAAACCTAACTTTTCTCATCCAACAGGGTTAAGTTAGGTTAACTATGTAAAAGTTAGGTCAATTCTCAAACCTAGCTTTTCTCATCCAACAGGGTTAAGTTAGGTTAACTATGTAAAAGTTAGGTCAATTCTCAAACCTAACTTTTCTCATCCAACAGGGTTAAGTTAGGTTAACTATGTAAAAGTTAGGTCAATTCTCAAACCTAGCTTTTCTCATCCAACAGGGTTAAGTTAGGTTAACTATGTAAAAGTTAGGTCAATTCTCAAACCTAACTTTTCTCATCCAACAGGGTTAAGTTAGGTTAACTATGTAAAAGTTAGGTCAATTCTCAAACCTAGCTTTTCTCATCCAACAGGGTTAAGTTAGGTTAACTATGTAAAAGTTAGGTCAATTCTCAAACCTAGCTTTTCTCATCCAACAGGGTTAAGTTAGGTTAACTATGTAAAAGTTAGGTCAATTCTCAAACCTAACTTTTCTCATCCAACAGGGTTAAGTTAGGTTAACTATGTAAAAGTTAGGTCAATTCTCAAACCTAGCTTTTCTCATCCAACAGGGTTAAGTTAGGTTAACTATGTAAAAGTTAGGTCAATTCTCAAACCTAACTTTTCTCATCCAACAGGGTTAAGTTAGGTTAACTATGTAAAAGTTAGGTCAATTCTCAAACCTAGCTTTTCTCATCCAACAGGGTTAAGTTAGGTTAACTATGTAAAAGTTAGGTCAATTTTCAAACCTAACTTTTCTCATCCAACAGGGTTAAGTTAGGTTAACTATGTAAAAGTTAGGTCAATTCTCAAACCTAGCTTTTCTCATCCAACAGGGTTAAGTTAGGTTAACTATGTAAAAGTTAGGTCAATTCTCAAACCTAACTTTTCTCATCCAACAGGGTTAAGTTAGGTTAACTATGTAAAAGTTAGGTCAATTCTCAAACCTAGCTTTTCTCATCCAACAGGGTTAAGTTAGGTTAACTATGTAAAAGTTAGGTCAATTCTCAAACCTAACTTTTCTCATCCAACAGGGTTAAGTTAGGTTAACTATGTAAAAGTTAGGTCAATTCTCAAACCTAGCTTTTCTCATCCAACAGGGTTAAGTTAGGTTAACTATGTAAAAGTGAGGTCAATTCTCAAACCTAGCTTTTCTCATCCAACAGGGTTAAGTTAGGTTAACTATGTAAAAGTTAGGTCAATTCTCAAACCTAACTTTTCTCATCCAACAGGGTTAAGTTAGGTTAACCATGTAAAAGTTAGGTCAATTCTCAAACCTAACTTTTCTCATCCAACAGGGTTAAGTTAGGTTAACTATGTAAAAGTTAGGTCAATTCTCAAACCTTTTTTTTTTTTTTTTTTTTTTTTTTTCGGTGTCAAAAAATGCATTTACGCACTATCCCACCCCTCGGGGAAGGGGTGGGGGTGTGTGGGACTCGCCCACCTCTGAAGGAGGTGGGAATACCGCACTAAAAAATACACCGGTATACCTACACCGCTTACGGGACGGCATGGCTCTGATCGATTGCCACATCGTCCCTGCGGCGGCCCGGCCTCCACGCCGGGCCTCCTCACGCCACGGGGGGCATCCTGGTATACGAGGACACCCCCAGACGAGGACACCGTGCAATGGGGATTGGGCTCCCCAGCCCGCACCCCTGGTGTCACTTTTAGGGAGCAGGAATGACATAACGGTTAAACCGCCGCATTCCCGCCCCCCGCCGTCTACGCCGGAGAGGCGCCGCTAGAGGATCATCCTCACGGGCCCTCTCCGCGGCCTCCTTCTGTGACATAACGTCGTCACAGGTTTGAGACGTCAATTCTCAAACCTAGCTTTTCTCATCCAACAGGGTTAAGTTAGGTTAACTATGTAAAAGTTAGGTCAATTCTCAAACCTAACTTTTCTCATCCAACAGGGTTAAGTTAGGTTAACTATGTAAAAGTTAGGTCAATTCTCAAACCTAACTTTTCTCATCCAACAGGGTTAAGTTAGGTTAACTATGTAAAAGTTAGGTCAATTCTCAAACCTAGCTTTTCTCATCCAACAGGGTTAAGTTAGGTTAACTATGTAAAAGTTAGGTCAATTCTCAAACCTAGCTTTTCTCATCCAACAGGGTTGAGTTAGGTTAACTATGTAAAAGTTAGGTCAATTCTCAAACCTAACTTTTCTCATCCAACAGGGTGAAGTTAGGTTAACTATGTGAATGTTAGGTCAATTCTCAAACCTAACTTTTCTCATACAACAGGGTTAAGTAAGGTTAACTATGTAAAAGTTAGGTCAATTCTCAAACCTAACTTTTCTCATCCAACAGGGTTAAGTTAGGTTAACTATGTAAATGTTAGGTCAATTCTCAAACCTAACTTTTCTCATCCAACAGGGTTAAGTAAGGTTAACTATGTAAAAGTTAGGTCAATTCTCAAACCTAACTTTTCTCATCCAACAGGGTTAAGTTAGGTTAACTATGTAAATGTTAGGTCAATTCTCAAACCTAACTTTTCTCATCCAACAGGGTTAAGTTAGGTTAACTATGTAAATGTTAGGTCAATTCTCAAACCTAATTTTTCTCATCCAACAGGGTTAAGTTAAGTTAACTATGTAAAAGTTAGGTCAATTCTCAAACCTAACTTTTCTCATCCAACAGGGTTAAGTTAGGTTAACTATGTAAAAATTAGGTCAATTCTCAAACCTAACTTTTCTCATCCAACAGGGTTAAGTTAGGTTAACTATGTAAAAGTTAGGTCAATTCTCAAACCTAGCTTTTCTCATCCAACAGGGTTAAGTTAGGTTAACTATGTAAAAGTTAGGTCAATTCTCAAACCTAGCTTTTCTCATCCAACAGGGTTAAGTTAGGTTAACTATGTAAAAGTTAGGTCAATTCTCAAACCTAACTTTTCTCATCCAACAGGGTTAAGTTAGGTTAACTATGTAAAAGTTAGGTCAATTCTCAAACCTAGCTTTTCTCATCCAACAGGGTTAAGTTAGGTTAACTATGTAAAAGTTAGGTCAATTCTCAAACCTAACTTTTCTCATCCAACAGGGTTAAGTTAGGTTAACTATGTAAAAGTTAGGTCAATTCTCAAACCTAGCTTTTCTCATCCAACAGGGTTAAGTTAGGTTAACTATGTAAAAGTTAGGTCAATTCTCAAACCTAACTTTTCTCATCCAACAGGGTTAAGTTAGGTTAACTATGTAAAAGTTAGGTCAATTCTCAAACCTAGCTTTTCTCATCCAACAGGGTTAAGTTAGGTTAACTATGTAAAAGTTAGGTCAATTCTCAAACCTAACTTTTCTCATCCAACAGGGTTAAGTTAGGTTAACTATGTAAAAGTTAGGTCAATTCTCAAACCTAGCTTTTCTCATCCAACAGGGTTAAGTTAGGTTAACTATGTAAAAGTTAGGTCAATTCTCAAACCTAACTTTTCTCATCCAACAGGGTTAAGTTAGGTTAACTATGTAAAAGTTAGGTCAATTCTCAAACCTAGCTTTTCTCATCCAACAGGGTTAAGTTAGGTTAACTATGTAAAAGTTAGGTCAATTCTCAAACCTAACTTTTCTCATCCAACAGGGTTAAGTTAGGTTAACTATGTAAATGTTAGGTCAATTCTCAAACCTAACTTTTCTCATCCAACAGGGTTAAGTTAGGTTAACTATGTAAATGTTAGGTCAATTCTCAAACCTAATTTTTCTCATCCAACAGGGTTAAGTTAAGTTAACTATGTAAAAGTTAGGTCAATTCTCAAACCTAACTTTTCTCATCCAACAGGGTTAAGTTAGGTTAACTATGTAAAAATTAGGTCAATTCTCAAACCTAACTTTTCTCATCCAACAGGGTTAAGTTAGGTTAACTATGTAAAAGTTAGGTCAATTCTCAAACCTAGCTTTTCTCATCCAACAGGGTTAAGTTAGGTTAACTATGTAAAAGTTAGGTCAATTCTCAAACCTAACTTTTCTCATCCGACAGGGTTAAGTTAGGTTAACTATGTAAAAGTTAGGTCAATTCTCAAACCTAACTTTTCTCATCCAACAGGGTTAAGTTAGGTGAACTATGTAAAAGTTAGGTCAATTCTCAAACCTAGCTTTTCTCATCCAACAGGGTTAAGTTAGGTTAACTATGTAAAAGTTAGGTCAATTCTCAAACCTAACTTTTCTCATCCAACAGGGTTAAGTTAGGTTAACTATGTAAAAGTTAGGTCAATTCTCAAACCTAACTTTTCTCATCCAACAGGGTTAAGTTAGGTTAACTATGTAAAAGTTAGGTCAATTCTCAAACCTAGCTTTTCTCATCCAACAGGGTTAAGTTAGGTTAACTATGTAAAAGTTAGGTCAATTCTCAAACCTAACTTTTCTCATCCAACAGGGTTAAGTTAGGTTAACTATGTAAAAGTTAGGTCAATTCTCAAACCTAGCTTTTCTCATCCAACAGGGTTAAGTTAGGTTAACTATGTAAAAGTTAGGTCAATTCTCAAACCTAGCTTTTCTCATCCAACAGGGTTGAGTTAGGTTAACTATGTAAAAGTTAGGTCAATTCTCAAACCTAACTTTTCTCATCCAACAGGGTTAAGTTAGGTTAACTATGTGAATGTTAGGTCAATTCTCAAACCTAACTTTTCTCATACAACAGGGTTAAGTAAGGTTAACTATGTAAAAGTTAGGTCAATTCTCAAACCTAACTTTTCTCATCCAACAGGGTTAAGTTAGGTTAACTATGTAAATGTTAGGTCAATTCTCAAACCTAACTTTTCTCATCCAACAGGGTTAAGTAAGGTTAACTATGTAAAAGTTAGGTCAATTCTCAAACCTAACTTTTCTCATCCAACAGGGTTAAGTTAGGTTAACTATGTAAATGTTAGGTCAATTCTCAAACCTAACTTTTCTCATCCAACAGGGTTAAGTTAGGTTAACTATGTAAATGTTAGGTCAATTCTCAAACCTAATTTTTCTCATCCAACAGGGTTAAGTTAAGTTAACTATGTAAAAGTTAGGTCAATTCTCAAACCTAACTTTTCTCATCCAACAGGGTTAAGTTAGGTTAACTATGTAAAAATTAGGTCAATTCTCAAACCTAACTTTTCTCATCCAACAGGGTTAAGTTAGGTTAACTATGTAAAAGTTAGGTCAATTCTCAAACCTAGCTTTTCTCATCCAACAGGGTTAAGTTAGGTTAACTATGTAAAAGTTAGGTCAATTCTCAAACCTAACTTTTCTCATCCGACAGGGTTAAGTTAGGTTAACTATGTAAAAGTTAGGTCAATTCTCAAACCTAACTTTTCTCATCCAACAGGGTTAAGTTAGGTGAACTATGTAAAAGTTAGGTCAATTCTCAAACCTAGCTTTTCTCATCCAACAGGGTTAAGTTAGGTTAACTATGTAAAAGTTAGGTCAATTCTCAAACCTAACTTTTCTCATCCAACAGGGTTAAGTTAGGTTAACTATGTAAAAGTTAGGTCAATTCTCAAACCTAACTTTTCTCATCCAACAGGGTTAAGTTAGGTTAACTATGTAAAAGTTAGGTCAATTCTCAAACCTAGCTTTTCTCATCCAACAGGGTTAAGTTAGGTTAACTATGTAAAAGTTAGGTCAATTCTCAAACCTAACTTTTCTCATCCAACAGGGTTAAGTTAGGTTAACTATGTAAAAGTTAGGTCAATTCTCAAACCTAGCTTTTCTCATCCAACAGGGTTAAGTTAGGTTAACTATGTAAAAGTTAGGTCAATTCTCAAACCTAGCTTTTCTCATCCAACAGGGTTAAGTTAGGTTAACTATGTAAAAGTTAGGTCAATTCTCAAACCTAACTTTTCTCATCCAACAGGGTTAAGTTAGGTTAACTATGTAAAAGTTAGGTCAATTCTCAAACCTAGCTTTTCTCATCCAACAGGGTTAAGTTAGGTTAACTATGTAAAAGTTAGGTCAATTCTCAAACCTAACTTTTCTCATCCAACAGGGTTAAGTTAGGTTAACTATGTAAAAGTTAGGTCAATTCTCAAACCTAGCTTTTCTCATCCAACAGGGTTAAGTTAGGTTAACTATGTAAAAGTTAGGTCAATTCTCAAACCTAACTTTTCTCATCCAACAGGGTTAAGTTAGGTTAACTATGTAAAAGTTAGGTCAATTCTCAAACCTAGCTTTTCTCATCCAACAGGGTTAAGTTAGGTTAACTATGTAAAAGTTAGGTCAATTCTCAAACCTAACTTTTCTCATCCAACAGGGTTAAGTTAGGTTAACTATGTAAATGTTAGGTCAATTCTCAAACCTAACTTTTCTCATCCAACAGGGTTAAGTTAGGTTAACTATGTAAATGTTAGGTCAATTCTCAAACCTAATTTTTCTCATCCAACAGGGTTAAGTTAAGTTAACTATGTAAAAGTTAGGTCAATTCTCAAACCTAACTTTTCTCATCCAACAGGGTTAAGTTAGGTTAACTATGTAAAAATTAGGTCAATTCTCAAACCTAACTTTTCTCATCCAACAGGGTTAAGTTAGGTTAACTATGTAAAAGTTAGGTCAATTCTCAAACCTAGCTTTTCTCATCCAACAGGGTTAAGTTAGGTTAACTATGTAAAAGTTAGGTCAATTCTCAAACCTAACTTTTCTCATCCGACAGGGTTAAGTTAGGTTAACTATGTAAAAGTTAGGTCAATTCTCAAACCTAACTTTTCTCATCCAACAGGGTTAAGTTAGGTGAACTATGTAAAAGTTAGGTCAATTCTCAAACCTAGCTTTTCTCATCCAACAGGGTTAAGTTAGGTTAACTATGTAAAAGTTAGGTCAATTCTCAAACCTAACTTTTCTCATCCAACAGGGTTAAGTTAGGTTAACTATGTAAAAGTTAGGTCAATTCTCAAACCTAACTTTTCTCATCCAACAGGGTTAAGTTAGGTTAACTATGTAAAAGTTAGGTCAATTCTCAAACCTAGCTTTTCTCATCCAACAGGGTTAAGTTAGGTTAACTATGTAAAAGTTAGGTCAATTCTCAAACCTAACTTTTCTCATCCAACAGGGTTAAGTTAGGTTAACTATGTAAAAGTTAGGTCAATTCTCAAACCTAGCTTTTCTCATCCAACAGGGTTAAGTTAGGTTAACTATGTAAAAGTTAGGTCAATTCTCAAACCTAGCTTTTCTCATCCAACAGGGTTGAGTTAGGTTAACTATGTAAAAGTTAGGTCAATTCTCAAACCTAACTTTTCTCATCCAACAGGGTTAAGTTAGGTTAACTATGTGAATGTTAGGTCAATTCTCAAACCTAACTTTTCTCATACAACAGGGTTAAGTAAGGTTAACTATGTAAAAGTTAGGTCAATTCTCAAACCTAACTTTTCTCATCCAACAGGGTTAAGTTAGGTTAACTATGTAAATGTTAGGTCAATTCTCAAACCTAACTTTTCTCATCCAACAGGGTTAAGTAAGGTTAACTATGTAAAAGTTAGGTCAATTCTCAAACCTAACTTTTCTCATCCAACAGGGTTAAGTTAGGTTAACTATGTAAATGTTAGGTCAATTCTCAAACCTAACTTTTCTCATCCAACAGGGTTAAGTTAGGTTAACTATGTAAATGTTAGGTCAATTCTCAAACCTAATTTTTCTCATCCAACAGGGTTAAGTTAAGTTAACTATGTAAAAGTTAGGTCAATTCTCAAACCTAACTTTTCTCATCCAACAGGGTTAAGTTAGGTTAACTATGTAAAAATTAGGTCAATTCTCAAACCTAACTTTTCTCATCCAACAGGGTTAAGTTAGGTTAACTATGTAAAAGTTAGGTCAATTCTCAAACCTAGCTTTTCTCATCCAACAGGGTTAAGTTAGGTTAACTATGTAAAAGTTAGGTCAATTCTCAAACCTAACTTTTCTCATCCGACAGGGTTAAGTTAGGTTAACTATGTAAAAGTTAGGTCAATTCTCAAACCTAACTTTTCTCATCCAACAGGGTTAAGTTAGGTGAACTATGTAAAAGTTAGGTCAATTCTCAAACCTAGCTTTTCTCATCCAACAGGGTTAAGTTAGGTTAACTATGTAAAAGTTAGGTCAATTCTCAAACCTAACTTTTCTCATCCAACAGGGTTAAGTTAGGTTAACTATGTAAAAGTTAGGTCAATTCTCAAACCTAACTTTTCTCATCCAACAGGGTTAAGTTAGGTTAACTATGTAAAAGTTAGGTCAATTCTCAAACCTAGCTTTTCTCATCCAACAGGGTTAAGTTAGGTTAACTATGTAAAAGTTAGGTCAATTCTCAAACCTAACTTTTCTCATCCAACAGGGTTAAGTTAGGTTAACTATGTAAAAGTTAGGTCAATTCTCAAACCTAGCTTTTCTCATCCAACAGGGTTAAGTTAGGTTAACTATGTAAAAGTTAGGTCAATTCTCAAACCTAGCTTTTCTCATCCAACAGGGTTAAGTTAGGTTAACTATGTAAAAGTTAGGTCAATTCTCAAACCTAACTTTTCTCATCCAACAGGGTTAAGTTAGGTTAACTATGTAAAAGTTAGGTCAATTCTCAAACCTAGCTTTTCTCATCCAACAGGGTTAAGTTAGGTTAACTATGTAAAAGTTAGGTCAATTCTCAAACCTAACTTTTCTCATCCAACAGGGTTAAGTTAGGTTAACTATGTAAAAGTTAGGTCAATTCTCAAACCTAGCTTTTCTCATCCAACAGGGTTAAGTTAGGTTAACTATGTAAAAGTTAGGTCAATTCTCAAACCTAACTTTTCTCATCCAACAGGGTTAAGTTAGGTTAACTATGTAAAAGTTAGGTCAATTCTCAAACCTAGCTTTTCTCATCCAACAGGGTTAAGTAAGGTTAACTATGTAAAAGTTAGGTCAATTCTCAAACCTAACTTTTCTCATCCAACAGGGTTAAGTTAGGTTAACTATGTAAAAGTTAGGTCAATTCTCAATTCTAGCTTTTCTCATCCAACAGGGTTAAGTTAGGTTAACTATGTAAAAGTTAGGTCAATTCTCAAACCTAGCTTTTCTCATCCAACAGGGTTAAGTAAGGTTAACTATGTAAAAGTTAGGTCAATTCTCAAACCTAACTTTTCTCATCCAACAGGGTTAAGTTAGGTTAACTATGTAAAAGTTAGGTCAATTCTCAATTCTAGCTTTTCTCATCCAACAGGGTTAAGTTAGGTTAACTATGTAAAAGTTAGGTCAATTCTCAAACCTAACTTTTCTCATCCAACAGGGTTAAGTTAGGTTAACTATGTAAAAGTTAGGTCAATTCTCAAACCTAGCTTTTCTCATCCAACAGGGTTAAGTTAGGTTAACTATGTAAAAGTTAGGTCAATTCTCAAACCTAGCTTTTCTCATCCAACAGGGTTAAGTTAGGTTAACTATGTAAAAGTTAGGTCAATTCTCAAACCTAACTTTTCTCATCCAACAGGGTTAAGTTAGGTTAACCATGTAAAAGTTAGGTCAATTCTCAAACCTAGCTTTTCTCATCCAACAGGGTTAAGTTAGGTTAACTATGTTAAAGTTAGGTCAATTCTCAAACCTAACTTTTCTCATCCAACAGGGTTAAGTTTTTTTTTTTTTTTTTTTTTTTTTTGGGGGTAACCCCCTCTCGTTCTCCCCTAGTGTGGTGGCCAGAGACTTTTTTAGCTTTATTATTGGCCTGCGTGGATTTTACTTACAATTTTGTAAAAAATTTACGCAATAGCGTCTTCGAATTTACTAACCTAGCTTACATTTTCATCGCACTTTTTCGTGCCCTACACCTTAAGCTATCGTTACAGTCTTAGCTAATTGATCCTAACTACTGTGCATTTTTATGGCATCCTTTAGGTGCCGTTGTCTTATTAATAATTCTATACAGTTCAAATCTAGTAATTGTTTTCTATCATACATTTTTCTTGCCACCTTATTTGGTGCCCTGTCAGTCTTATGTCTATACTTAATGCTATCTTATTCTAATGTACATTTCAATTACATAAAAATAGTCAATAAATAGGTTAAAATTATAGAATTATTTGCACATATCAGAATAAAAAATGATTAAAACAATATAAAGTGTATAAATAAAATTGCAAGACATCCACATCATAAAATTCACATAAAGTTGTTTACACACACACGTTAAAAGCAAGTATTACAGGTTTATATCACAGAAAGAATTAATACAGCACACTACAGATGGTTAAAATTTATCACAGTTTTATCACATTTCATAAGAAGATTAACCTTTATACACGTTTTTTAAATATCTTTGTCGTTGGATACATCAATTTATAGCAAATTGGGGTAGCAACGAGAGGTTACTTATTCCTCTTATTTACCATCTCTATGGTTTTTATGCAATAGTCTATAAAAATGGGCCTTTTGACTTTGTCTTTAATTAGGGCGCTCAAGTTGTCGATTTTGAGATCGGTCCCCAGTCTAGACTCAGTGTCGTGCCGACTGGTCATGTTTATGGGACACTCTAGTATGACATGGGTGACCGTCTCGTCAACGTTTGGATCGCAGATACAGGAGGGGCTGTCTTTGCACTTGAAACGGTGCAAGTAGTGTGCTAAGCCTCCATGCCCGGTCATAAGCTGTGTCGTGAGGCCTGTTGGTTGTAGGCTTCTTACAACCTTGTACGCGCCGTGCACATCCTCGAAGAAGAGTTTGGTTACGGAAGCAGTATCGGCCGACTGGTATCGACGGTTCCATGTGTCTAGCGTTTCCAAACGGATCTGGCGCTTGACATAGGAGACCGGACACAGGTCGTAGTCGGGCGTCCTGCGTGAGTGCAGGGCTGCTTCTTTGGCCAATTCGTCTGCACGCTCATTCCCTGGCAGCCCCGCATGTGCTTTTATCCAGAAGAAAGACACAGCTTTCTTCTGGAGAGAAGCTGCTGCGAGGTTGCGTCGGGTCTCGACGGCAAGTGGATGGGGAGAGCTTTGGCATGCGATCGTCTCCAGCGCTGCCCTCGAATCGCTGTATAGGCCGTAGCTCTCCTCCTTCCGTCGGAGGACTTCCTTAGTGGCCCTACATATGGCCAGTAGTTCCGCCTGGTAAACCGTGCAGTATGATGGCAAGCAAAGTTTGATCGCTCTGATCTCTGCGTCTCTATCCCACAAGGATAGAGCTGCACCGACCTTGCCGTCAATTTTGCTGCCATCCGTGAAGATCCTCACAGACTGCGCGTTTCGGCTATCAACCTGTTCCTGGTTTACCAAACACTCGAACCCTATCTCCATATGCTTGGCCGGATGCGGAAGCTCTGCAAAGGCTACCGGTACCTCTATCTCCCGATCTCCTAACCCGTCGAGTGGTGCTCCCCTCTTGGCGGCGTACAATGACGCCGCTTCCTGTATACGCAGGTCAAGGGGGAGCAAGCCGGACAGGGTTAGTGCCGAGTTCAGGGAGACAGTGCGGTAGGCCTTGCATAGCTTTTGCGCGAAGCCTCGTTGCACCGTGTTGAGCTGCTTTTGGACGCATATCTTCTTCGCGGCTTGTGCCCATACGCTGGCTGCGTACAATATGACAGGCTCCACTGCTGCGTTGTATATGACCCTGATTATGTCGGGGTGAAGCCCCCAGCTGGCCTTGGCGGCCTTGGAAAGCTGCTTATATAAATTTAATGCCTTCCTACACGCATTCGTGACATGGGCGTTAAAAGTTAATTTGTCGTCAATTGTGACTCCAAGTAGCTTGATTTCCGGAGACACAGCAATAGGCACTCCGCCCATGTTCAGGCGTGGTGTGTCGTACTTTAGTTTCCTGGTTAGCACCATTGCACAGGTCTTGTGCGGCGCAAACCGGAGCCTATTTCGGACTCCCCACGCCCGAACATGTTCGAGTGTGGAGTTGGCAATCTGCTCAATCTCCAGTGCCGTGTCGGAATCAAACACTAGGACGACGTCGTCCGCGAACGCCTGGCAGAAGATCCCTCTGTCGTTCAACTCCCTAAGGAGTGGATCCAGCAACAAATTCCATAGAATAGGGCCGCCAATAGAGCCCTGCACGCATCCCTGTGTTGTTTCCCTGGTGACCTCCTCCCCGGCGTACCTTAGATTCACCTTCCTGCAAGACAAGTAGCTGTCAATCAGCCGCCTTATGTTCACCGGACACTTTTCCTCAGCCAAACGGACTCTTACGGCTGGCCACCAGGCGCTATCGAACGCGCCCTCTATATCTAGGGACACCAGTGTGATTATCTTTTTACAATCCAACTTGGATCTGATGTGCTCAACTAGATTATAGAGGGCGCCCTCAGTGCTCCTTTGTGGCATGAATCCGAATTGGCGAGTACTAGTCCGGGGAACCAGGTGCCACTTCAGTCGAGCCACAAGCATCTTCTCCAAGATCTTACCAAGGACGGGTAATAAGCCAATTGGCCTATAGGATTTGGGGTGAAGGTAGCTGTCTTTGCTGGGTTTGCGAAGAACTACCACCGTGGCTTCTTTCCACCTGTCGGGAAAGTGGGACAGCTCCAAGGCTTTATTGGAAAGGGATAGGAAGGATGTAGGATCCTGGAGAATAGCCTGTTTGCAGATGTCTGCAGTAAAACCATCCGCCCCGGGAGCTTTCTTGGGATTGAACCCGTCCACGGCGGTCTTCAGCTCTAACAGTGTGAACGGCGGGTCATGTACCTCACCATGCATTTGCTCGTTCACTCTGTCAGCAGCTTCACGTGTCCGCCGGTGGTCAGCGTTGTCCATGCTCTCCAGGTCTGCCGGATAAAAGGTTTCAGCGAGTAAGGTAGCCGACTCTCTTGGGTTTAGCGGAGTGTTGTTCCTCACCAGGGGCAGATCTTCCTCCCTCTTCTTGGTGCGACCGATGACACGGTATATCCCTTCCCATACCCCTTCGCGGTCCTGCTTCTCGCAGAACTGCTTCCAGCTGCAGGTCTGGGCGGCTTTTGTTTTGCACTCATATAACGTCTTCATTTCCAGGTACTCTTCAACGACCTTTGCTCTCCGTACTGGTGCTGCGCATCGTATCCGACGCTTCCTGGTGGCGACTTCTCTCTTCAGCTGCTCAAGTTCCTCGGACCACCAAGGGATGGTGAGTTTTGACCCCTTTTTGATGCGAGGTATAGTCTCCTCGGATGCTGTTTTAATATTGTCTGTGAGTTTACTAACCATATTTTCTAAGTCTGTTTTATTTTCTAATAAATTAATTGTTTGTGTGGTAAAATTGTTTGCTTGGTTTAATTGGGCCAATTTGCCACGAAATTGGTCCCAATTGGCTTTTTTGGTGTTGTAGATTCTTGTTGTCCTGTCTACGTCGATACCTTTTGATTGGACTAGTTTAATTTTGAAAAGGATTGTATTGTGGTCTGAACTTGTGAGCCCGCGGTCCACCCTCCAGTCTTCCACCAGGTTGAGCATGTCCAGTGAGCAAGCTGTTACGTCGACATGGCTGCTGATCGCCATGTTCCCTCTCACGGTATCAAAGGTAGGGGTGTTACCTTGATTGAGTACCTGGAGGTCTAACTCTTCCAGGATCCCCGACATTTCGTCTCCCCTGTGGTCGACCTTGGTGCTTCCCCACCAGGTGCTCTTTGCATTCGCATCACCGCCGATGACTATCTTTGTATGTTGCAGGTTTCTGCGTACGCTCCTCAGCTGCTCCAAGTATGGCTCTATGGGCTGGTCTGGCTCAAAGTAGTAAGAGACTACTGCGATTTCCCAGGCGCTGGTCCGGATCCTCACCACTACGATGTTGTTCGTGGTGAGTTCTGGGCACTGTATAACGTCAAGGTCGGCGTCGTGTACTACAACGGCCGCCTTGACAGTCCCGCTTCCTTGGTCCGCGCACTGGTAGACTCTCGCACCACGGTAGCTCTTCATACGTCGAGCTCCACCCACATAGGGCTCCTGGAGCAGCGAGAAGGCGATCCTACGCTCGCTGGCTTCGATCATCAGCTCGGTGGTCGCCAGGTCCTTGCGCTGAAGGTTCGCCTGGGCCACGGTGTATGCTGCCTCGCTGGTTGGGGTGCCTGCCCTGTTGTTGCGTGGGGGGCCCTTAGCAATATGCGATCTTTGCTCTGGCTAAGGCCTCCCATTTTCTACGGATCGGACAATCAGTGCTAAAGGCACTGTGGTCGGTCCTGTCCAGTTTTGCGGCCACGCAATTGCAACAACTTTGTGCCTCCCGGGCCATCCACTTCTCGCAGTTGCTCTTCATGTGCTCACCCCCGCAGTGACTGCACTTTATCTGCGTCTCTGTGCAGAATCGCCTGCCATGTCCGTAACCCAGACACATCGAACACTGGACCAATGGCGATTGGTCAGCAACTCTGACTCTTTGAATGTCGATGTGTAGGGTCACTCTGTCCAGCATGGCTTTGTAGATGGCCGGGGACACTCTCATTACTACGTCATTGGTGTGGGGGTTTCTTGTAGGTTTTCTGAACCTAATCTCCACTCTGTCGTCTTCCGTTTTCAGAGCCCGGAAAAGGTCCGCATTCTGATTCCTGAGGGCCTTCATGACGTCATCATTGCTGACGACCTTCATGACCCCCCTCAGGACCACGAGCGGATCCCTATTCCGGATCTCTTCCACCGAAAGACGGTCCCCCGCTTCCCGTAGTCTCTCTGATACCTTCTGGGTGTCGCTTTTGGACCTGCAGCTCAAAATGATCTTGCGGTTCTTCGCCTTGCGGACGTTGTCGACGGTGACCCATCCGTCGGTCGCTTTCACAGCGGTCCTTACACGCTCGAGAACCTCTTCGCCGGTGTCGGTCTCGTCCTGCGATGTGATGACGACCGAGTGCAAGGCAGTCCTTTCTGCGTCCTTGGGCTTGGGCTGTGTGATGAGCGCGTCTGCATATGACATGCGGATGGTTATCGCTTCGTTTGTTTTTTCGAGCGCCTCGTTTAGTGCGGCCATTTTGGCCTCGTGGTCCTTGAGACTCTTTGTGTGCTGTTGGAGCATTGTTTTAATGTTGGCCTCGATGTCGATGTTTGTCTCTGGGACTTGTATTGGAATGTCCGTGGCTGGTTGTGGCGTTGTGTTATTTTTCACTTCAGCCTCGGCTTGCTGAAATAGCGTCCAGAGCCTATCTGCTGACTTCTGAATTTCGTTCTTTATGTCCGTCTTGGTGTTTCTGGTACGCTCCAGCTGCTCGATGATGTTTGTGTGGCAGGCATGGGCTTCAGTTCTCCGGCTTTTGTACTGTTTGGCTGATGTTGTTGCCTTGGGGATGTTTGTGTGGGCTTCGATTGATGCCCTTTTTCCGTTTACGTTGGTCTTTTGGGACGCGCTTTGGGGCTTTGTTGGTGGTGTTGGTGTTGGTGTTGGGGCTTTCTGTTTACTTTCAGGTTTTCCTGCCTCCCACTCCCCAATGCTGCGTCTTACAGAGGATGGGCCTGCCTTGGCCATATCTTTTGGAGGCGAGTGTTTAACCACTTTAGCTTCTGTCGGCTTTATGGGTGTGCGGTGACCGAACATTTTAAATAGGGGAGAATGCGTCAATTTAAAATAAATATAATATTGTCAAAGGGAATGATTGGATAGATTGGAATAAAATTGGAATGGAGTTAAAAATAAAATTGAGATAAAATTGAATTGAAAATTGAAGTAAAATTAATAAATTGAAATTAAATTGAATAGTACGCTAAAATATTTGTATAAGTTTTATAAGTTCTAATTCTTAGGTTAAAGTTTTTTTTTTTTTATTAAGTTTGGTCTTCCAATATGCCCTCTATGAAAATTTTCAGAAATTGAAAATTTGTCTACTAAAAAATTTTTCTCTATGTAGAGAGTCTTAAGTCTAACTTAATTGCAATAGCCTACTTATCCTACGTTAAAATAATGTCAAATTTAAAAAATACAAAAATTAAAAATTAAAAACTCAACTTTTTTGCCGCTCTACCTAGAGTCGCGGGTTTGAGACAGGTAGGTAGCGCAGTTCGGGGGACGGTTACTGATGAAAACCGCGTCGCTCTGGCTGTCTCGGTTGCCGAGATATCGCGGTTTCCCCAAAAGCTGTTTTTCCCGTTTGCGTAAAAAATTTCCGAAAAACGAAAACTCTATTTTTGAAAAATTTCGAAAATTTTTGGTGGCGGTCGCTGGCTCTACTTCCAAAAATGATTTTACTAAAAACCGCGTCTTTGTCCGTCTGTCCTGTCAAAAGTTATGTCGAATTAATTAAAAATCTAAAATTTGGGGTAGTTTTGGGGTTGGGGGTAGTTTTGGGGTGGGGGCGGGGAGGGTTGGTCGAGGACTCCTGCTTCGTTACCAACGAAGTTGGTAACGAAAATTTCGTCCTTTTTTGCGTAGGACGCACCGTTTGGGAGATAAAGGGAGGGGGATTTTTTAAGAAAGTGTCAAGGGTGATCGGGCTGGGACTTGGATTTTTGGGGTGTGGGATGTGGGATTTGCCAAAAAGTGGGAATTTGGAAATTTTGTTCGGGATTCTTGTGGGGGGGACTTGTGGGATTAGGTTTTGTTTGGGACTTTTTGGAGTAGGATGCCTAGGGGGGTGGGGAGGGGTGGTTTTTTGGGGGGGGGCGTGGGATTCCGGGAAAAATGGGTTTTGGGCGAAGGGGAGGGCGGGGGTCACTTCTTGCTCACCTTCGGTGAGCAAAATTCTTGTGTTTTCCGCCTTGGACCTCTGGTTTCCGAGATATGACCCTCGAAAACTTTCAGTCAATCAAATGGGAGGTTTGGGGGTGAGTTTTGGGGTTGGGGAAAATGGGGTTGGAAGCTGCTAGGGACAGGGATTTTTGGAGGTGGTGAGGAGTTTTGGTCTGGGGTGCGTGGGGGCTGGGCTATAGGGGTTCTAGGGGTTGGGCTTGATGGCCTGGGGGACTGGAGAGGGCCTCGCGGGTTTTTCCTTGGGATCTTGTTGGTGGAGTGGCAGACGCTTGGTACGGTGGGGTTTTATGTTGCCCAGCTGCTCTGGTGTAGTCTCCACGGGGGTTTTTGTATCCTCGCGAGGGTTCTCAGGATCGAAAGGTGGGGGGTTGGCTAGGTAGCGGAAAGTTGACTTCTAAATGTTTTTACAGAAATCCTCTAGGAGGCACCGTTTCCACGCAAACGGGAGAAACAAAAAAGGTATCTTACAAATACTAAGGGCTATTTATAGTTGAGTTTCCGTTTTCTGATTAAGATTAATTAAGTTGGATTAATGCTAATATCTTTGCAACTATGCTGATATTTGCAGTGAAGCTGCTGACAACAATTTTTTCTTATCTAATTCTACTTCCGCTTTTGCAGGTTCCTGGATGCTGGCGCTGGGTTTGCTGGGAGAACTTCCCAGCCGTGGACGGCAGGCCGGCCGCGCTGACAGGGTTCTGTAAAGGGGAGTCCTGTAGGCTGCCTGGCTGCACGCAGTGGGCACAGCTGATGAAGTTCTCGTGCAGGAGTTCCCGCAAGCACGGAGTACGCTGTCTCTTCGTTCGCTGGTGAAGTGGCCTCCAGGTCTTGGTGGAGGTGGTTGTGTCGTAGTTTTTTCTACCTTTTGCTGGTAGAAAGGTGCTCCTGCCGTTCCTGGATCCCCTGGTTCCGATCTCGAAAATCCCGAAATCGAGGAGTTCGAGAGTGGGGTTTTCTCCTAGGTGTTGTTGGAGCGACAGGGAACACGATTAGGCCAACGAACGGTGGTCAGCTGGTGTGGGTGCCGCGCACTGAATTTAATTTTTGAGGTTAAAATTAATTTTTAACCTCAAATTTGCTAGTTTTCTTTCACGCACTGTAATTTAAATAACTTTTGTTTGGCTTGTCCGAAAAATCTGAAATTTGGCACAGTTGTTGTAAAAGAGTGTCACTGCAGGTGGCGTGAGTTGCGCTCGGGGTCGTCACTGAAAATCCGTTTTCCTGGATTTTCAAAGTTTGTTTACTTTTTACTGCTTTTTTAAAATCCTCTATCTTTGGTTTGGAGTCTGCTAAAAATTTTTTGAAAACGGATTTTTGTTGCTCTTGCTGAGGTGCTTGCGGGCCTGATGTTAGGTGTCCACTTCTGGACTCCTGAACCAGACCACGTTCCACGTGGTTTTTGGATTAATTGGCTCCCTGAAGCCAATTTTCACGGGAAAAATCCCGGGATGGTGTCAAACGTTGCAGGGGGTGATCGCGCTGTTGGGCACAGTCCAAAAAGTGGGGGTCGTAGATCTTGTTGACCCAGGGTGAATTTTTGAAGTTTTCACTTTTTTGTTTTTTGGCCGTAACTTTTTGTCACTTTCACTGATCACTATAATCTTTTCACTGGTATGTGTGGCTCGCCAGCGCGCACACACTGATACCAAATTCGATGTAATAATCACAAAAAATACCACTATTTCGAATTTTTGAGCGCGGAGCGACTTAAAAACGTGACGCTCACGGGTGCGGTTGGCGCGGTACTAACAGGGTTAAGTTAGGTTAGGTTAGGTTAGGTTAGGTTAGGTTAGGTTAGGTTAGGTTAGGTTAGGTTAGGTTAGGTTAGGTTAGGTTAGGTTAGGTTAGGTTAGGTTAGGTTAGGTTAGGTTAGGTTAGGTTAGGTTAGGTTAGGTTAGGTTAGGTTAGGTTAGGTTAGGTTAGGTTAGGTTAGGTTAGGTTAGGTTAGGTTAGGTTAGGTTAGGTTAGGTTAGGTTAGGTTAGGTTAGGTTAGGTTAGGTTAGGTTAGGTTAGGTTAGGTTAGGTTAGGTTAGGTTAGGTTAGGTTAGGTTAGGTTAGGTTAGGTTAGGTTAGGTTAGGTTAGGTTAGGTTAGGTTAGGTTAGGTTAGGTTAGGTTAGGTTAGGTTAGGTTAGGTTAGGTTAGGTTAGGTTAGGTTAGGTTAGGTTAGGTTAGGTTAGGTTAGGTTAGGTTAGGTTAGGTTAGGTTAGGTTAGGTTAGGTTAGGTTAGGTTAGGTTAGGTTAGGTTAGGTTAGGTTAGGTTAGGTTAGGTTAGGTTAGGTTAGGTTAGGTTAGGTTAGGTTAGGTTAGGTTAGGTTAGGTTAGGTTAGGTTAGGTTAGGTTAGGTTAGGTTAGGTTAGGTTAGGTTAGGTTAGGTTAGGTTAGGTTAGGTTAGGTTAGGTTAGGTTAGGTTAGGTTAGGTTAGGTTAGGTTAGGTTAGGTTAGGTTAGGTTAGGTTAGGTTAGGTTAGGTTAGGTTAGGTTAGGTTAGGTTAGGTTAGGTTAGGTTAGGTTAGGTTAGGTTAGGTTAGGTTAGGTTAGGTTAGGTTAGGTTAGGTTAGGTTAGGTTAGGTTAGGTTAGGTTAGGTTAGGTTAGGTTAGGTTAGGTTTTTTTTTTTTTTTTTTTTTTTTTTTTTTTATTGAAATAAGAAATTTGCTTCCCTGATTTTTATTATTCAGGGAGACTTTGAAAAGGGTTAGTGCAATAATTTTTATTGAGTTAGAATTTATTTTTATTTATGCTATTACTAATAATTTTAATTTCATTTGTGAGTTCCTCTCCTATTAATTTTATTGTTTACGTTGCATTGATATTGTTACGTTATATTTATTTTTCTTTATTATATTGGTTCATTATCATTATTGTTATTTTATGTTATTAAAAGACTTTTTATTTCTTTATCTCATTATTGGGATATTGTTGGAAATTGGTATTTATATTTATTTGTTTAGATTATATACTACTGTTTGTTGTTGCTAATTTAATTGTTCTTATTATAAAATATTTATATCTTCTTTGTATTTATGTTCATTTTTATTCTAGTTTATTTGTTTAGTTTAATTACTTTGTGGCAGATGGCCTCGGCATAGGCCATAAAATGTCTAGCCTGGGTTTCAAGCAGGAGACTATATGTGGAACTTTCGACAGCCGCCCCCAGCCTCGTCTCCAATTCGTATCTTTGGGCGGCGAATATTGGGCAGCTGCTGAGTATATGGTCCACGGTCTCCTGCTCTAAGGGGTCGCACCTGCACTCGGACGTGGGCTTCAGCTTGAATCTTTCCAGATATGAAGAGAAGCCTCCATGACCGGTCCAGATCTGGGTCCTGATGGTATTGGGTACCCATTGATCTAGGAGCCGGTAGGCCCTCCTCACATCCGGAAAGAACAGCTTAGTTGTTGCCGCGGACGTGCCCGTTGTGTACCTCTGCTGCCAGGCGTCGATGGTGGCTTGCCTGAGCCGGTACTTGACGTACGAGGCAGGTACTGCGTCATAATCCGGTGCGGTTTTCTTTTTTGTGGCGGCTTTCGCGAGCTCGTCCGCTCGCTCATTGCCGGCCACACCGACGTGTGCCCTTATCCAGAGGAAATGCGTCTCCTCGCCCCGTTCCCTCCTCTCACCGACGACCGCATGGATTTTCGCGGCAATTGGGTGTGTAGTGGCGGGATTCGAGATCAGGTCGAGAGATGAGCGAGAGTCGCTCAAGATGCTGACACTGCAACGCTTCCGGCTGGCAAATTCCAATGCTTGGTAGATTGCCCAAAGCTCGGCCTGGAAGACGGTGCAGTAGTCAGCTAACTTGAACTTAGCAGCTCTAATCTCTCGCCCTTCACTGATGCAGGTGTATGCCGCGCCAACCTTGCCGTCGAATTTACTTCCGTCGGTGAAGATTTGGGGGAGGTCTGGAGACACATTCTCCAGGGACTGGTGGGCAGTCTCAAATTGGATGAGGGGCCTTTTGGCGGGATGCCTCAGTGTGGTCCAGTGGACTCTGCTTTCCATGGGGCGATCCGGCAGCTCTGCAAACTCTCCTTGTGTTCTGGTGCGGTAAAGTAAATGTGCCTCTTTGACTCTCAAGTCTAGAGGCAGCATTTTAGCCAGGAGAACACTGGCGTTGAAGGAGGTTGTGCGGTGAGCTCGGGCTGCTCGGATCGCGAACATGCGCTGAATGTTGCAGAGTCTCTTCCGGACATACACTTTATCGGCGGCGGATCCCCAAACGCCTGCCCCGTATAGAGCTATTGGCTCTACAACCGCTATATATAAATGCCGCAAGACCTGTGGACTGAGTCCCCATGAAGCGCGTACGGCCCTGCTCATGCTCTTGAAGAGTTCGGCCAGTTTGGAGCATGTCGCGCTAACATGGGTTCTCCAGGTCAATTTGCGGTCGATGTGTAGACCCAATAGCTTTATGCTGTCCAGTCCGTGAATGTCCACACCCTGCATACAGAACTTTGGCTCTCTATAGTTGAGCTTGCGGGTTATTACTAGGGCTTGGGTTTTGTGCGGAGCAAACCTGAGTTTGTTCCGCGTGCCCCATTGGTGGACAAACTCCAGGATGCTGTTGATTTCGGCCTCGAGGGTGTCCGCGTCGTTCGCCTCCGATATAATAATTATATCGTCAGCGAACGCCTGCAGGAAGTAACCCCTCGACTCCGAATCCAACAGCAGGGAGTTCAATAGCACGTTCCACAGAACGGGGCCTCCTGTGGAACCCTGCACGCATCCCTTCTGGGTGCTTTGAGACACGGTCTCTCCGGCGTAATTGATGGTGACCTGCCTGTCGCTGAAATAGCTGTCGATGAGATCGTACAGATTTCCTGGACAGCTATTCGCGACTAGATGTTGTTTTATTGCAGGCCACCATGCGTTGTCGAACGCTCCCTCGATGTCGAGGGAGACTAACGCCACGATCTTCTTATTGGAGAGACCCTGCTCAACCTTGGAGAGTGCCGCGTGCAGGGCATCCTCGGTGCTCGTCTGCGGGAGAAAGCCGTATTGGCGCGTAGAGAGGCAGTTGTTGGCCCCCAGGAATGTTAGGAGCCTTGTTATGAGGGCCTTCTCAACGATTTTACCCAAGACCGGCAAGAGACCTATAGGTCTATAACTTTTTGGGTTATCGTAGGTGTCCTTGCCGGGCTTGGGGATAATCTTGATCGTGGCCTTCTTCCATTCCTTGGGGAAGTACCCCTGCGCCAGGCATGCGTTGGCAATCGAGGTGAAGAGCGCTATATTCGCCTCGATTGCATGGGTACATATATCGGCCGTCAAGCCGTCATTCCCGGGTGCTTTTTTGGGGTTCATAAAGCGCGCAATGTCCCGCAGTTCTTCCCCCGTGAATGGCGGCTCGTCGGCCGAGAGGCGGTCCCTGTCAATGGGTCTCCTGATATCCCTCTGTTCGGGAGTTTCTATAGAGGGATCGTCGGCCGGGTAAAATGTTTTTGCAAGGAGGGTGGCGGATCCTAAGGCGGTTAGGGTTTTGCCGTCTTTGTCTTGGAGCAAGACGTCACCCTTGTTGTTGTTTGTGGAACGAATCACCCTATATACCGTATCCCACACACTTTCTCTGTCTTGTTTACTGCAAAAGTCTTTCCAACTGTTTAATTTAGCGTTATTAATTTCTAATTTGTAGTTTTCTAATTTGGTTTTATATTCGTCTATTATTAAAGGTTTCCTATGTAAATTGGCTGTTTTAATTTTCCTACGGTGTGTGGTCAGGTCCTTCTTCAATCTAGTGAGTGATTCGTTCCACCAACTGATCCTGGGTTTGGTGCCTCCCTTCCTTGCTGGCAGAACTTTGCTACAGGTGTTCTGTATGGCCTCGGTAAACTTGTTGACGATCCGCTCTATCCCCAGCGGGTCGAGTTGCTCCGTCGTGGCCGCTGTTAAATTGGCCTCACCCAGTTCGACCTCAAGCAGACTCCGGAATGCGGCCCAGTCGGCAGACTCCGTCCTGAAGCGCCTCGTGGAGGTAGTAACAGGGGGCTCGTCCCCGCTGTCGGACTCCAATACAAATTCAATTGCATTGTGATCCGAAGCGGGTATTAGGTCCCTGTTGACCCTCCAGTTCTTGGCGACGTTCAAGATGCCGTCTCCGCAGGCAGTAATGTCTGGATGACTGGAGATGACCCTCTGGCCCCTGATCGTCTCAAAGGTGGGTAAAGAGCCTACATTTAGCAGCGTGAGCTGGTGCTGGGCCAAAAAGTCCAACACCATGTCGCCGCGCTCATTAGAAATGTGGCTGCCCCACCAGATCGACCATCCGTTCACGTCTGAGCCAAGGAGACACCTCCCGTCATTTGTCCGCTCCATTATTTTGCCCGCAGATTCAAGCCGAGCGTTTGCCTCCAGGGTGTCCAGCTGCGGCTCCAGGTAAACAGAGAGGAGCAGTATATTGCCTGTGCTGGTCTTCAGGAGTCCAGTAGCTAGGCAGCTGGAGCAGTCCTCTGTTAGCTCGTTTACGGTCAAGTCGGGGTCGAACACCACTATCGCGGCCTTGACAGGGTCGCCGTCCGTCCTTTTTTGTATAACTCGCACTCGTCCAGGCATACGGAGCTCGCCAATGGCACCCACGTAAGGTTCCTGGACGAGTGCCAGTTGCACCTTCCCCAGGGACGCCGCCAGGAGGAGTTCGTCCGTTGCAATTCGGGATCTGGCCAGGTTTATTTGAACTATCTTTATTGGAACTCTGGCTTAGCAATATGCAACTCTACTCCTGGCGATTCTGTCCCATTTGGAGCGTATCGGGCATGTTGTGCTCGTAGGTCTATGAGGACTTGTGTCCTCATTTTTGCAATTGATGCACTTTGGGCTGTTGTTGGTTGCCTCGCATTCCCGTGTGGGGTGGCCTTCACCGCAGTGCGCGCAAGTCGGTGTGGTACGCTCACACCAGCGTTTGGTATGCCCGAATCCCCAACAGTTCGTGCACTGGATGAGCGGTGACTGATCCTCGACGTGTACCCGCTGAAGGTCGATGTACACCTTCTCTTCCTGCATCAGGCGGTTGTACATGGCGGGTGACACTTCGAGGATCACGTGTGCCTCGTGGGGATTTCGGGCCCCCCGTCGGAAGACCTCCCTCATCTTTAGGTCCGCCTCAGACATCCCATTGGTGACTCTCGGGTTCTGCCGTTGGAAGGAGCTGATAATGTCCTCTTCAGTGTTCACCTTGAGCAGATCCCGGAGTCTAACCAGGGGATTCTTCATCTTGGCGTCCTGGATGGTAATTTTATCCGACTTACCAAGTTCGGTTTTTAGTTTTTCAAGGCCGGCTTTGCTCTGGCACCCCACTATAACCTTGGAGCCCCTGGCCCTCCGGAGCCTATCCACACCAACCCCTAGATTGCGTCCGTTCACCAACTGGCGAACGTGGGACACCATTTCCTCACCGGTCTTGGCCGGGTCCTTGGGTGTGATGATGATGGTGTGAACCGGCGCCGGTCGGCCAGGGGCTGCAGCCGCATTTGGTTGCTTTAGGGCAGTGGTTGTCTTGTGTGGGGAGTGTCGCTGGGTGTCCGGGGTGCTTGGCGCTGCCACCGCTGTGGTTGATTGCAGTTTGGCGGAGATGTTTTTGACCGCGCCCTGCACCTCGGCCATTTGGCTTTTTAAAAAAGTCAACTCCCAACTCATAGTTCAGCCAGCTCTTGAGGTCCTCGGTCTCTTTGAGAATCCTCTTGCCGGCAGTTTTGAGTTCGTCATGGTCTTTCTTAATGACGTTTGTGAAGTTGCTCAATGTTTCGGAGTGTTTTATCTCCCTGCCGGCAAGAGTCTTCTCATATTGGGCTTTGGCGCGCTCCTTCTCCGCGATGTGTCGGTTTCTTGAGTCCGCCAATCTGAGCACCATTTCGTAGAGACCATGCAGTCCGTCATTGACGTCCTGCATTATGGCGCGGCTGGTGTTGCGGGACTCTTCGAGACGCGACTTGGTCCGCTGGAGAAGGGATGCGGCGCAGCGCGGAAGATCGTGGAGCGGTCCGCCACCCTCTGCTCCCACCGAAGACATCACCGAGACATCCGAGCTTTCGGTGTCTCCAGGCTCTTTTGCTGAGACCGATGCGGAGTCCGAGATTTTAGCTGCTCGGATCTGTGCCTTAATCCGGAGTAGTGCTGACTCTGAGCGTGATTTCTTGGAGTCCGCATCGGAACCGGCCATGGGTGTGGACGAGGCCATTTCCCATTCCTCCCTCTCTTCGCTCTCTCCGCGGGCCTGTTCTAGAACAGGAGGCGGGAGGGCTGTTGGTGGCTCGGGGGTTGGTAGTTTTGGGAGTACCGCTCCGTCGGTACTTTTTGGGAGCGGTTTTGTGGCCTTCGTGGTTGTTGTCTTGATTGCGGGTTTCTTTGCAGGTTGAGAGCGGGTGGCTCTTGGTTTAGAGGCCGCCAAGTCAGACCCGGATGTGCTGGTCGACGCTCTTGATGAGGTAGGTGCCGTCTTTTTTGTAATTTTCTTTTTGCTGTCCATTTTGTATTGTGTTTGTTTGTGTCTGTTTAGGTGTTTTGTGCGTGTGAATATTTTATTTTATTTAAAAATTTGTTTTGGGAAACTTTAAGATTTTATTGCGAGGGTTAGGAGTGGAGCTCGAACACCTGAGCTGAACCAAAAGCCTTGTGTCGAGCCCCAGAAAAATAATAAAATATAAAAATTTTTTCGCAAGAATTCTTGCAGTTCACCCCCAGCTATAACGGGCTTTAAAAGGTCTTTTTTATCCACTATTTCGATTTTTTGCGTCGATGAAGTCGGAGGGTGTCGAATGAGGTGTCGTTGGATTCGGGGTGAGTTCCTCTACAACTTTGCCGAACAAAGCGCACAGGGGTGCCTTACTAAAAACCTTAGAAAAATGAATTTAAAGTTTAAGGGATGAAAATTTGATGTTTGAAAATTCTATAAAAAATTGAATAAAAATCCAAGAGTTTCGGCAGAGGTCTCCTTAGATGCTCCTGGTGGTCCCCTACAAGTTTGCTATACAAAACAAAAGTGGGTTCCTTACAAAAATTTTTGTCAAAATTTGAAAAAGTCAAAATTCGAAGTGTTTTTTATTTTTAATAAATTAAATTTAAATTAAATTTTAGAAAAATGCGCAACGGCGTGTCCAGACAATGCTATGCTATAAATTGAATCAATAAAAGATTTCAATTTGTGTTTAATTTGGAAGAAATTTAAGGTTGAAATTTCAGTCCTATACAAAATGTATGGAGGTCGAAATTTTTTAACGAAAAATCGCTAAAATTCAAAAAATACAAAATTAAATACGCTTCTTTTTATGTAGAAACACTGAAACTACTTATTAAAGAAATATAGAAGCGCAAAAACCACTCTAATTGGGCTTTTAGTTCAGCTAATTTGTTAATTTGTACCGGTGCGTGGCTTGACCAAGTAAACTCGGTTTAGGTAAACAAACCAAAACAAACCCCGGAATTCGCCCAAAA
Organism: Udea ferrugalis; assembly: GCA_950022985.1. NCBI lineage: Eukaryota > Metazoa > Arthropoda > Insecta > Lepidoptera > Crambidae > Udea > Udea ferrugalis. The sequence continues at coordinate 14,278,747 of OX465536.1, forward strand.
ATGTGCGATCTCTTGCGTCGATGAAGTCGGAGGGTGTCGAATGAGGTGTCGTTGGATTCGGGGTGAGTTCCTCTACAACTTTGCCGAACAAAGCGCACAGGGGTGCCTTACTAAAAACCTTAGAAAAATGAATTTAAAGTTTAAGGGATGAAAATTTGATGTTTGAAAATTCTATAAAAAATTGAATAAAAATCCAAGAGTTTCGGCAGAGGTCTCCTTAGATGCTCCTGGTGGTCCCCTACAAGTTTGCTATACAAAACAAAAGTGGGTTCCTTACAAAAATTTTTGTCAAAATTTGAAAAAGTCAAAATTCGAAGTGTTTTTTATTTTTAATAAATTAAATTTAAATTAAATTTTAGAAAAATGCGCAACGGCGTGTCCAGACAATGCTATGCTATAAATTGAATCAATAAAAGATTTCAATTTGTGTTTAATTTGGAAGAAATTTAAGGTTGAAATTTCAGTCCTATACAAAATGTATGGAGGTCGAAATTTTTTAACGAAAAATCGCTAAAATTCAAAAAATACAAAATTAAATACGCTTCTTTTTATGTAGAAACACTGAAACTACTTATTAAAGAAATATAGAAGCGCAAAAACCACTCTAATTGGGCTTTTAGTTCAGCTAATTTGTTGGTTAGGTTAGGTTAGGTTAGGTTAGGTTAGGTTAGGTTAGGTTAGGTTAGGTTAGGTTAGGTTAGGTTAGGTTAGGTTAGGTTAGGTTAGGTTAGGTTAGGTTAGGTTAGGTTAGGTTAGGTTAGGTTAGGTTAGGTTAGGTTAGGTTAGGTTAGGTTAGGTTAGGTTAGGTTAGGTTAGGTTAGGTTAGGTTAGGTTAGGTTAGGTTAGGTTAGGTTAGGTTAGGTTAGGTTAGGTTAGGTTAGGTTAGGTTAGGTTAGGTTAGGTTAGGTTAGGTTAGGTTAGGTTAGGTTAGGTTAGGTTAGGTTAGGTTAGGTTAGGTTAGGTTAGGTTAGGTTAGGTTAGGTTAGGTTAGGTTAGGTTAGGTTAGGTTAGGTTAGGTTAGGTTAGGTTAGGTTAGGTTAGGTTAGGTTAGGTTAGGTTAGGTTAGGTTAGGTTAGGTTAGGTTAGGTTAGGTTAGGTTAGGTTAGGTTAGGTTAGGTTAGGTTAGGTTAGGTTAGGTTAGGTTAGGTTAGGTTAGGTTAGGTTAGGTTAGGTTAGGTTAGGTTAGGTTAGGTTAGGTTAGGTTAGGTTAGGTTAGGTTAGGTTAGGTTAGGTTAGGTTAGGTTAGG
>OX465536.1:14282493-14292825 GCA_950022985.1 Udea ferrugalis
TTAGGTTAGGTTAGGTTAGGTTAGGTTAGGTTAGGTTAGGTTAGGTTAGGTTAGGTTAGGTTAGGTTAGGTTAGGTTAGGTTAGGTTAGGTTAGGTTAGGTTAGGTTAGGTTAGGTTAGGTTAGGTTAGGTTAGGTTAGGTTAGGTTAGGTTAGGTTAGGTTAGGTTAGGTTAGGTTAGGTTAGGTTAGGTTAGGTTAGGTTAGGTTAGGTTAGGTTAGGTTAGGTTAGGTTAGGTTAGGTTAGGTTAGGTTAGGTTAGGTTAGGTTAGGTTAGGTTAGGTTAGGTTAGGTTAGGTTAGGTTAGGTTAGGTTAGGTTAGGTTAGGTTAGGTTAGGTTAGGTTAGGTTAGGTTAGGTTAGGTTAGGTTAGGTTAGGTTAGGTTAGGTTAGGTTAGGTTAGGTTAGGTTAGGTTAGGTTAGGTTAGGTTAGGTTAGGTTAGGTTAGGTTAGGTTAGGTTAGGTTAGGTTAGGTTAGGTTAGGTTAGGTTAGGTTAGGTTAGGTTAGGTTAGGTTAGGTTAGGTTAGGTTAGGTTAGGTTAGGTTAGGTTAGGTTAGGTTAGGTTAGGTTAGGTTAGGTTAGGTTAGGTTAGGTTAGGTTAGGTTAGGTTAGGTTAGGTTAGGTTAGGTTAGGTTAGGTTAGGTTAGGTTAGGTTAGGTTAGGTTAGGTTAGGTTAGGTTAGGTTAGGTTAGGTTAGGTTAGGTTAGGTTAGGTTAGGTTAGGTTAGGTTAGGTTAGGTTAGGTTAGGTTAGGTTAGGTTAGGTTAGGTTAGGTTAGGTTAGGTTAGGTTAGGTTAGGTTAGGTTAGGTTAGGTTAGGTTAGGTTAGGTTAGGTTAGGTTAGGTTAGGTTAGGTTAGGTTAGGTTAGGTTAGGTTAGGTTAGGTTAGGTTAGGTTAGGTTAGGTTAGGTTAGGTTAGGTTAGGTTAGGTTAGGTTAGGTTAGGTTAGGTTAGGTTAGGTTAGGTTAGGTTAGGTTAGGTTAGGTTAGGTTAGGTTAGGTTAGGTTAGGTTAGGTTAGGTTAGGTTAGGTTAGGTTAGGTTAGGTTAGGTTAGGTTAGGTTAGGTTAGGTTAGGTTAGGTTAGGTTAGGTTAGGTTAGGTTAGGTTAGGTTAGGTTAGGTTAGGTTAGGTTAGGTTAGGTTAGGTTAGGTTAGGTTAGGTTAGGTTAGGTTAGGTTAGGTTAGGTTAGGTTAGGTTAGGTTAGGTTAGGTTAGGTTAGGTTAGGTTAGGTTAGGTTAGGTTAGGTTAGGTTAGGTTAGGTTAGGTTAGGTTAGGTTAGGTTAGGTTAGGTTAGGTTAGGTTAGGTTAGGTTAGGTTAGGTTAGGTTAGGTTAGGTTAGGTTAGGTTAGGTTAGGTTAGGTTAGGTTAGGTTAGGTTAGGTTAGGTTAGGTTAGGTTAGGTTAGGTTAGGTTAGGTTAGGTTAGGTTAGGTTAGGTTAGGTTAGGTTAGGTTAGGTTAGGTTAGGTTAGGTTAGGTTAGGTTAGGTTAGGTTAGGTTAGGTTAGGTTAGGTTAGGTTAGGTTAGGTTAGGTTAGGTTAGGTTAGGTTAGGTTAGGTTAGGTTAGGTTAGGTTAGGTTAGGTTAGGTTAGGTTAGGTTAGGTTAGGTTAGGTTAGGTTAGGTTAGGTTAGGTTAGGTTAGGTTAGGTTAGGTTAGGTTAGGTTAGGTTAGGTTAGGTTAGGTTAGGTTAGGTTAGGTTAGGTTAGGTTAGGTTAGGTTAGGTTAGGTTAGGTTAGGTTAGGTTAGGTTAGGTTAGGTTAGGTTAGGTTAGGTTAGGTTAGGTTAGGTTAGGTTAGGTTAGGTTAGGTTAGGTTAGGTTAGGTTAGGTTAGGTTAGGTTAGGTTAGGTTAGGTTAGGTTAGGTTAGGTTAGGTTAGGTTAGGTTAGGTTAGGTTAGGTTAGGTTAGGTTAGGTTAGGTTAGGTTAGGTTAGGTTAGGTTAGGTTAGGTTAGGTTAGGTTAGGTTAGGTTAGGTTAGGTTAGGTTAGGTTAGGTTAGGTTAGGTTAGGTTAGGTTAGGTTAGGTTAGGTTAGGTTAGGTTAGGTTAGGTTAGGTTAGGTTAGGTTAGGTTAGGTTAGGTTAGGTTAGGTTAGGTTAGGTTAGGTTAGGTTAGGTTAGGTTAGGTTAGGTTAGGTTAGGTTAGGTTAGGTTAGGTTAGGTTAGGTTAGGTTAGGTTAGGTTAGGTTAGGTTAGGTTAGGTTAGGTTAGGTTAGGTTAGGTTAGGTTAGGTTAGGTTAGGTTAGGTTAGGTTAGGTTAGGTTAGGTTAGGTTAGGTTAGGTTAGGTTAGGTTAGGTTAGGTTAGGTTAGGTTAGGTTAGGTTAGGTTAGGTTAGGTTAGGTTAGGTTAGGTTAGGTTAGGTTAGGTTAGGTTAGGTTAGGTTAGGTTAGGTTAGGTTAGGTTAGGTTAGGTTAGGTTAGGTTAGGTTAGGTTAGGTTAGGTTAGGTTAGGTTAGGTTAGGTTAGGTTAGGTTAGGTTAGGTTAGGTTAGGTTAGGTTAGGTTAGGTTAGGTTAGGTTAGGTTAGGTTAGGTTAGGTTAGGTTAGGTTAGGTTAGGTTAGGTTAGGTTAGGTTAGGTTAGGTTAGGTTAGGTTAGGTTAGGTTAGGTTAGGTTAGGTTAGGTTAGGTTAGGTTAGGTTAGGTTAGGTTAGGTTAGGTTAGGTTAGGTTAGGTTAGGTTAGGTTAGGTTAGGTTAGGTTAGGTTAGGTTAGGTTAGGTTAGGTTAGGTTAGGTTAGGTTAGGTTAGGTTAGGTTAGGTTAGGTTAGGTTAGGTTAGGTTAGGTTAGGTTAGGTTAGGTTAGGTTAGGTTAGGTTAGGTTAGGTTAGGTTAGGTTAGGTTAGGTTAGGTTAGGTTAGGTTAGGTTAGGTTAGGTTAGGTTAGGTTAGGTTAGGTTAGGTTAGGTTAGGTTAGGTTAGGTTAGGTTAGGTTAGGTTAGGTTAGGTTAGGTTAGGTTAGGTTAGGTTAGGTTAGGTTAGGTTAGGTTAGGTTAGGTTAGGTTAGGTTAGGTTAGGTTAGGTTAGGTTAGGTTAGGTTAGGTTAGGTTAGGTTAGGTTAGGTTAGGTTAGGTTAGGTTAGGTTAGGTTAGGTTAGGTTAGGTTAGGTTAGGTTAGGTTAGGTTAGGTTAGGTTAGGTTAGGTTAGGTTAGGTTAGGTTAGGTTAGGTTAGGTTAGGTTAGGTTAGGTTAGGTTAGGTTAGGTTAGGTTAGGTTAGGTTAGGTTAGGTTAGGTTAGGTTAGGTTAGGTTAGGTTAGGTTAGGTTAGGTTAGGTTAGGTTAGGTTAGGTTAGGTTAGGTTAGGTTAGGTTAGGTTAGGTTAGGTTAGGTTAGGTTAGGTTAGGTTAGGTTAGGTTAGGTTAGGTTAGGTTAGGTTAGGTTAGGTTAGGTTAGGTTAGGTTAGGTTAGGTTAGGTTAGGTTAGGTTAGGTTAGGTTAGGTTAGGTTAGGTTAGGTTAGGTTAGGTTAGGTTAGGTTAGGTTAGGTTAGGTTAGGTTAGGTTAGGTTAGGTTAGGTTAGGTTAGGTTAGGTTAGGTTAGGTTAGGTTAGGTTAGGTTAGGTTAGGTTAGGTTAGGTTAGGTTAGGTTAGGTTAGGTTAGGTTAGGTTAGGTTAGGTTAGGTTAGGTTAGGTTAGGTTAGGTTAGGTTAGGTTAGGTTAGGTTAGGTTAGGTTAGGTTAGGTTAGGTTAGGTTAGGTTAGGTTAGGTTAGGTTAGGTTAGGTTAGGTTAGGTTAGGTTAGGTTAGGTTAGGTTAGGTTAGGTTAGGTTAGGTTAGGTTAGGTTAGGTTAGGTTAGGTTAGGTTAGGTTAGGTTAGGTTAGGTTAGGTTAGGTTAGGTTAGGTTAGGTTAGGTTAGGTTAGGTTAGGTTAGGTTAGGTTAGGTTAGGTTAGGTTAGGTTAGGTTAGGTTAGGTTAGGTTAGGTTAGGTTAGGTTAGGTTAGGTTAGGTTAGGTTAGGTTAGGTTAGGTTAGGTTAGGTTAGGTTAGGTTAGGTTAGGTTAGGTTAGGTTAGGTTAGGTTAGGTTAGGTTAGGTTAGGTTAGGTTAGGTTAGGTTAGGTTAGGTTAGGTTAGGTTAGGTTAGGTTAGGTTAGGTTAGGTTAGGTTAGGTTAGGTTAGGTTAGGTTAGGTTAGGTTAGGTTAGGTTAGGTTAGGTTAGGTTAGGTTAGGTTAGGTTAGGTTAGGTTAGGTTAGGTTAGGTTAGGTTAGGTTAGGTTAGGTTAGGTTAGGTTAGGTTAGGTTAGGTTAGGTTAGGTTAGGTTAGGTTAGGTTAGGTTAGGTTAGGTTAGGTTAGGTTAGGTTAGGTTAGGTTAGGTTAGGTTAGGTTAGGTTAGGTTAGGTTAGGTTAGGTTAGGTTAGGTTAGGTTAGGTTAGGTTAGGTTAGGTTAGGTTAGGTTAGGTTAGGTTAGGTTAGGTTAGGTTAGGTTAGGTTAGGTTAGGTTAGGTTAGGTTAGGTTAGGTTAGGTTAGGTTAGGTTAGGTTAGGTTAGGTTAGGTTAGGTTAGGTTAGGTTAGGTTAGGTTAGGTTAGGTTAGGTTAGGTTAGGTTAGGTTAGGTTAGGTTAGGTTAGGTTAGGTTAGGTTAGGTTAGGTTAGGTTAGGTTAGGTTAGGTTAGGTTAGGTTAGGTTAGGTTAGGTTAGGTTAGGTTAGGTTAGGTTAGGTTAGGTTAGGTTAGGTTAGGTTAGGTTAGGTTAGGTTAGGTTAGGTTAGGTTAGGTTAGGTTAGGTTAGGTTAGGTTAGGTTAGGTTAGGTTAGGTTAGGTTAGGTTAGGTTAGGTTAGGTTAGGTTAGGTTAGGTTAGGTTAGGTTAGGTTAGGTTAGGTTAGGTTAGGTTAGGTTAGGTTAGGTTAGGTTAGGTTAGGTTAGGTTAGGTTAGGTTAGGTTAGGTTAGGTTAGGTTAGGTTAGGTTAGGTTAGGTTAGGTTAGGTTAGGTTAGGTTAGGTTAGGTTAGGTTAGGTTAGGTTAGGTTAGGTTAGGTTAGGTTAGGTTAGGTTAGGTTAGGTTAGGTTAGGTTAGGTTAGGTTAGGTTAGGTTAGGTTAGGTTAGGTTAGGTTAGGTTAGGTTAGGTTAGGTTAGGTTAGGTTAGGTTAGGTTAGGTTAGGTTAGGTTAGGTTAGGTTAGGTTAGGTTAGGTTAGGTTAGGTTAGGTTAGGTTAGGTTAGGTTAGGTTAGGTTAGGTTAGGTTAGGTTAGGTTAGGTTAGGTTAGGTTAGGTTAGGTTAGGTTAGGTTAGGTTAGGTTAGGTTAGGTTAGGTTAGGTTAGGTTAGGTTAGGTTAGGTTAGGTTAGGTTAGGTTAGGTTAGGTTAGGTTAGGTTAGGTTAGGTTAGGTTAGGTTAGGTTAGGTTAGGTTAGGTTAGGTTAGGTTAGGTTAGGTTAGGTTAGGTTAGGTTAGGTTAGGTTAGGTTAGGTTAGGTTAGGTTAGGTTAGGTTAGGTTAGGTTAGGTTAGGTTAGGTTAGGTTAGGTTAGGTTAGGTTAGGTTAGGTTAGGTTAGGTTAGGTTAGGTTAGGTTAGGTTAGGTTAGGTTAGGTTAGGTTAGGTTAGGTTAGGTTAGGTTAGGTTAGGTTAGGTTAGGTTAGGTTAGGTTAGGTTAGGTTAGGTTAGGTTAGGTTAGGTTAGGTTAGGTTAGGTTAGGTTAGGTTAGGTTAGGTTAGGTTAGGTTAGGTTAGGTTAGGTTAGGTTAGGTTAGGTTAGGTTAGGTTAGGTTAGGTTAGGTTAGGTTAGGTTAGGTTAGGTTAGGTTAGGTTAGGTTAGGTTAGGTTAGGTTAGGTTAGGTTAGGTTAGGTTAGGTTAGGTTAGGTTAGGTTAGGTTAGGTTAGGTTAGGTTAGGTTAGGTTAGGTTAGGTTAGGTTAGGTTAGGTTAGGTTAGGTTAGGTTAGGTTAGGTTAGGTTAGGTTAGGTTAGGTTAGGTTAGGTTAGGTTAGGTTAGGTTAGGTTAGGTTAGGTTAGGTTAGGTTAGGTTAGGTTAGGTTAGGTTAGGTTAGGTTAGGTTAGGTTAGGTTAGGTTAGGTTAGGTTAGGTTAGGTTAGGTTAGGTTAGGTTAGGTTAGGTTAGGTTAGGTTAGGTTAGGTTAGGTTAGGTTAGGTTAGGTTAGGTTAGGTTAGGTTAGGTTAGGTTAGGTTAGGTTAGGTTAGGTTAGGTTAGGTTAGGTTAGGTTAGGTTAGGTTAGGTTAGGTTAGGTTAGGTTAGGTTAGGTTAGGTTAGGTTAGGTTAGGTTAGGTTAGGTTAGGTTAGGTTAGGTTAGGTTAGGTTAGGTTAGGTTAGGTTAGGTTAGGTTAGGTTAGGTTAGGTTAGGTTAGGTTAGGTTAGGTTAGGTTAGGTTAGGTTAGGTTAGGTTAGGTTAGGTTAGGTTAGGTTAGGTTAGGTTAGGTTAGGTTAGGTTAGGTTAGGTTAGGTTAGGTTAGGTTAGGTTAGGTTAGGTTAGGTTAGGTTAGGTTAGGTTAGGTTAGGTTAGGTTAGGTTAGGTTAGGTTAGGTTAGGTTAGGTTAGGTTAGGTTAGGTTAGGTTAGGTTAGGTTAGGTTAGGTTAGGTTAGGTTAGGTTAGGTTAGGTTAGGTTAGGTTAGGTTAGGTTAGGTTAGGTTAGGTTAGGTTAGGTTAGGTTAGGTTAGGTTAGGTTAGGTTAGGTTAGGTTAGGTTAGGTTAGGTTAGGTTAGGTTAGGTTAGGTTAGGTTAGGTTAGGTTAGGTTAGGTTAGGTTAGGTTAGGTTAGGTTAGGTTAGGTTAGGTTAGGTTAGGTTAGGTTAGGTTAGGTTAGGTTAGGTTAGGTTAGGTTAGGTTAGGTTAGGTTAGGTTAGGTTAGGTTAGGTTAGGTTAGGTTAGGTTAGGTTAGGTTAGGTTAGGTTAGGTTAGGTTAGGTTAGGTTAGGTTAGGTTAGGTTAGGTTAGGTTAGGTTAGGTTAGGTTAGGTTAGGTTAGGTTAGGTTAGGTTAGGTTAGGTTAGGTTAGGTTAGGTTAGGTTAGGTTAGGTTAGGTTAGGTTAGGTTAGGTTAGGTTAGGTTAGGTTAGGTTAGGTTAGGTTAGGTTAGGTTAGGTTAGGTTAGGTTAGGTTAGGTTAGGTTAGGTTAGGTTAGGTTAGGTTAGGTTAGGTTAGGTTAGGTTAGGTTAGGTTAGGTTAGGTTAGGTTAGGTTAGGTTAGGTTAGGTTAGGTTAGGTTAGGTTAGGTTAGGTTAGGTTAGGTTAGGTTAGGTTAGGTTAGGTTAGGTTAGGTTAGGTTAGGTTAGGTTAGGTTAGGTTAGGTTAGGTTAGGTTAGGTTAGGTTAGGTTAGGTTAGGTTAGGTTAGGTTAGGTTAGGTTAGGTTAGGTTAGGTTAGGTTAGGTTAGGTTAGGTTAGGTTAGGTTAGGTTAGGTTAGGTTAGGTTAGGTTAGGTTAGGTTAGGTTAGGTTAGGTTAGGTTAGGTTAGGTTAGGTTAGGTTAGGTTAGGTTAGGTTAGGTTAGGTTAGGTTAGGTTAGGTTAGGTTAGGTTAGGTTAGGTTAGGTTAGGTTAGGTTAGGTTAGGTTAGGTTAGGTTAGGTTAGGTTAGGTTAGGTTAGGTTAGGTTAGGTTAGGTTAGGTTAGGTTAGGTTAGGTTAGGTTAGGTTAGGTTAGGTTAGGTTAGGTTAGGTTAGGTTAGGTTAGGTTAGGTTAGGTTAGGTTAGGTTAGGTTAGGTTAGGTTAGGTTAGGTTAGGTTAGGTTAGGTTAGGTTAGGTTAGGTTAGGTTAGGTTAGGTTAGGTTAGGTTAGGTTAGGTTAGGTTAGGTTAGGTTAGGTTAGGTTAGGTTAGGTTAGGTTAGGTTAGGTTAGGTTAGGTTAGGTTAGGTTAGGTTAGGTTAGGTTAGGTTAGGTTAGGTTAGGTTAGGTTAGGTTAGGTTAGGTTAGGTTAGGTTAGGTTAGGTTAGGTTAGGTTAGGTTAGGTTAGGTTAGGTTAGGTTAGGTTAGGTTAGGTTAGGTTAGGTTAGGTTAGGTTAGGTTAGGTTAGGTTAGGTTAGGTTAGGTTAGGTTAGGTTAGGTTAGGTTAGGTTAGGTTAGGTTAGGTTAGGTTAGGTTAGGTTAGGTTAGGTTAGGTTAGGTTAGGTTAGGTTAGGTTAGGTTAGGTTAGGTTAGGTTAGGTTAGGTTAGGTTAGGTTAGGTTAGGTTAGGTTAGGTTAGGTTAGGTTAGGTTAGGTTAGGTTAGGTTAGGTTAGGTTAGGTTAGGTTAGGTTAGGTTAGGTTAGGTTAGGTTAGGTTAGGTTAGGTTAGGTTAGGTTAGGTTAGGTTAGGTTAGGTTAGGTTAGGTTAGGTTAGGTTAGGTTAGGTTAGGTTAGGTTAGGTTAGGTTAGGTTAGGTTAGGTTAGGTTAGGTTAGGTTAGGTTAGGTTAGGTTAGGTTAGGTTAGGTTAGGTTAGGTTAGGTTAGGTTAGGTTAGGTTAGGTTAGGTTAGGTTAGGTTAGGTTAGGTTAGGTTAGGTTAGGTTAGGTTAGGTTAGGTTAGGTTAGGTTAGGTTAGGTTAGGTTAGGTTAGGTTAGGTTAGGTTAGGTTAGGTTAGGTTAGGTTAGGTTAGGTTAGGTTAGGTTAGGTTAGGTTAGGTTAGGTTAGGTTAGGTTAGGTTAGGTTAGGTTAGGTTAGGTTAGGTTAGGTTAGGTTAGGTTAGGTTAGGTTAGGTTAGGTTAGGTTAGGTTAGGTTAGGTTAGGTTAGGTTAGGTTAGGTTAGGTTAGGTTAGGTTAGGTTAGGTTAGGTTAGGTTAGGTTAGGTTAGGTTAGGTTAGGTTAGGTTAGGTTAGGTTAGGTTAGGTTAGGTTAGGTTAGGTTAGGTTAGGTTAGGTTAGGTTAGGTTAGGTTAGGTTAGGTTAGGTTAGGTTAGGTTAGGTTAGGTTAGGTTAGGTTAGGTTAGGTTAGGTTAGGTTAGGTTAGGTTAGGTTAGGTTAGGTTAGGTTAGGTTAGGTTAGGTTAGGTTAGGTTAGGTTAGGTTAGGTTAGGTTAGGTTAGGTTAGGTTAGGTTAGGTTAGGTTAGGTTAGGTTAGGTTAGGTTAGGTTAGGTTAGGTTAGGTTAGGTTAGGTTAGGTTAGGTTAGGTTAGGTTAGGTTAGGTTAGGTTAGGTTAGGTTAGGTTAGGTTAGGTTAGGTTAGGTTAGGTTAGGTTAGGTTAGGTTAGGTTAGGTTAGGTTAGGTTAGGTTAGGTTAGGTTAGGTTAGGTTAGGTTAGGTTAGGTTAGGTTAGGTTAGGTTAGGTTAGGTTAGGTTAGGTTAGGTTAGGTTAGGTTAGGTTAGGTTAGGTTAGGTTAGGTTAGGTTAGGTTAGGTTAGGTTAGGTTAGGTTAGGTTAGGTTAGGTTAGGTTAGGTTAGGTTAGGTTAGGTTAGGTTAGGTTAGGTTAGGTTAGGTTAGGTTAGGTTAGGTTAGGTTAGGTTAGGTTAGGTTAGGTTAGGTTAGGTTAGGTTAGGTTAGGTTAGGTTAGGTTAGGTTAGGTTAGGTTAGGTTAGGTTAGGTTAGGTTAGGTTAGGTTAGGTTAGGTTAGGTTAGGTTAGGTTAGGTTAGGTTAGGTTAGGTTAGGTTAGGTTAGGTTAGGTTAGGTTAGGTTAGGTTAGGTTAGGTTAGGTTAGGTTAGGTTAGGTTAGGTTAGGTTAGGTTAGGTTAGGTTAGGTTAGGTTAGGTTAGGTTAGGTTAGGTTAGGTTAGGTTAGGTTAGGTTAGGTTAGGTTAGGTTAGGTTAGGTTAGGTTAGGTTAGGTTAGGTTAGGTTAGGTTAGGTTAGGTTAGGTTAGGTTAGGTTAGGTTAGGTTAGGTTAGGTTAGAGGTTAGGTTAGGTTAGGTTAGGTTAGGTTAGGTTAGGTTAGGTTAGGTTAGGTTAGGTTAGGTTAGGTTAGGTTAGGTTAGGTTAGGTTAGGTTAGGTTAGGTTAGGTTAGGTTAGGTTAGGTTAGGTTAGGTTAGGTTAGGTTAGGTTAGGTTAGGTTAGGTTAGGTTAGGTTAGGTTAGGTTAGGTTAGGTTAGGTTAGGTTAGGTTAGGTTAGGTTAGGTTAGGTTAGGTTAGGTTAGGTTAGGTTAGGTTAGGTTAGGTTAGGTTAGGTTAGGTTAGGTTAGGTTAGGTTAGGTTAGGTTAGGTTAGGTTAGGTTAGGTTAGGTTAGGTTAGGTTAGGTTAGGTTAGGTTAGGTTAGGTTAGGTTAGGTTAGGTTAGGTTAGGTTAGGTTAGGTTAGGTTAGGTTAGGTTAGGTTAGGTTAGGTTAGGTTAGGTTAGGTTAGGTTAGGTTAGGTTAGGTTAGGTTAGGTTAGGTTAGGTTAGGTTAGGTTAGGTTAGGTTAGGTTAGGTTAGGTTAGGTTAGGTTAGGTTAGGTTAGGTTAGGTTAGGTTAGGTTAGGTTAGGTTAGGTTAGGTTAGGTTAGGTTAGGTTAGGTTAGGTTAGGTTAGGTTAGGTTAGG